>JASDQU010588047.1:69128-86437 GCA_032191745.1 Picea mariana | reverse complement strand
TTTTGCAGCTAAAAGACTCAACAATGAATCAAGGAAACCATCAATAACCATGCTATCCACCGTAAAACCTGACCAAAATGACGGTGCTATTTTGGGAGTTAACACATTGGAGTGGCATGGATACCATGGCATGGCCTCCTCTATGTTCAAAATATGATTTTTTGCACTCCTTCTGAGTTACCATTCATCATTCAATTTTCTCAACACTATTCCATTGCTATGTATACTTAGCACTTACAGTTGCTTTGGATCATTGTGACTGATTATTTGACTCTAGATCTCTGCAATATTAGTTGTCTTGTCGAAGATTCCATTTTACAATAATCGACCATTAAGGTAAGTTCTCTATTGTTTCTTCAGTATAAATGTTAACTTTGAATTTATTTTTGAAAATTATTTGGGTCTTTCTTCCTCCCAGACTTTCCATTCACATCATCATTTCCACCCCTCGTTTTCTGAGGTTAGTAAAACATAATATTTTGGGGGGAGGTTTACCATGTCACATTCAGAAATATCAATTAAATATAATTTCTATCACATAACCACCTTGAGGTAGTTCGCATGAATAAATAGCATACTAACAAATCTTTCCAAAATCGTTTGATTTTAGTGCCTCATGTGATGTCAATTCTTTCTAAATTTATTCATCATCCTCTTTGCTGCAATGCGTGGTTATGTAGTTTGACATGAACTCAGGGGGTTTGATCACGTATGTTCCAACCTAATCATTATGCATATCTTCTAGGAAGTAGGATGACTTACTTATTTTAAAAAATTACAAGGGCTTGATCCCGTAGTAGCATTATAATTCTCTCGATATTTCTGATTGTCAATGACCATTATGTGAGGGGTTCAAATTCATGTTACCAAGGAGCAAATATATTGGGTTACGATTCCACCAATAGACGATGAGTGGTGGTTTGAACATTGAACAATGGTTATTAATGCTCGTCTTGATTTCTTGGTAAGGGATGAGACATTACAGAGATTAGAGATTAGAGAAGGGGGTAAAAGGTTCCTCATAGTTCCACCCACGGGGATGAAGTTTCCTATTTTATTCATAAGTATATCACTTGTGAAGGCTGATTTAGTTTATTGTACCTCTATCATTTCAATATCCTCACACATTTGAGACATCAAAGTCACATCAACCTTCTCTTCTTTTTATTTTGGTCTTTGTAGACTATGGCTAAAATGGTGAGAGATAATAGTAAAAGTATTGTGAAGAGATTAGCTCATCATGGTCTTATTAAATTTCTCATTGTGAATGCTCTCTCTTAACATGATAGACCTAGGAATCTTTTGATTTACAACAATAACGTTAGATAATAATAGAAAAAGAGATGGAGGGTACCATAATAATGGAGACATATCCATTGGAGGATGACAAAGCAGGACCAAGCCATCCAACAATTGAGGAGTATAAAGAATCACTATAGGAAGAGGAGTATAAAGAATCACTATAGGAAGTTCTCCCTTTGTAAGTAGCAAACAAAGTATAGGGGAACATGGATGATTTTAGAGGCTAAATTTCACTCATGGGCTAATTTTCCATGGTTTTTCCAAAAACGAGATTCATTATTTAAAAAATGATTCACACAAATTCTATATGATAAAATTATTTTACCTTAAAAATAGTCAAAATTTTATAAAAAATATATAAAATACATAGAAATTTGAATATTTTTAAAAAAATATCGCCAAACATTTATATTTGACATATGAAGGATTAGTAATATTCGTCAAGGTTTCTACATTTTAAAATAAATTTCCATCCTTAAAATCATCCCTGTAGGGGAATATGTTGCTTTGTAGGAAGAATCTAAGAAAGGTTTTAAACAATATCACACTAGGTCCATGTTGGTTGAGGAAACTACTATAGTTATCACATCGCAAGGAAGAAAATGTAGAAACACCAGTAAAGCTATGGGAGCACTAGAAGAAACATAATAGTCAGATGTTGTGGAAAGAACATAAGCATCCAATGTTATTGAAGGAACATAATAGTTGGATGCTACATAAGAAACATAATGGTTAGATGATATAGAAGAGACAAAATAGTTGGATGTTGTGGAGGGGATAATTGAAGAGACATAACTAGCAAGGAGGGACAAAAGGGGTAAGCCTCATCACTAGAAACCCTTTTGGAAATATTGATCCTCTTATGCCACATTATGGAAAAATAATAGAAGGCTTAGAAAGTTGAATAAGAAATTTCTTTTGAAATTGGCTATTGCCCAAGATAGAATAAAATGTTGTATACCTAGGGAAACTTTGGAAACCCTAACCCAAGATATAGAGGAAGAATGTGTAGAACAACCATATTTTCTTCACATTAAGGTGGAATTAAGGGTGAAGATATAAGGTTTGAAGGTATGCTTACTAGTACTACTAAAATCCAAGATAAGACTGTTATAGATCTAACAGAACCTATTTCTACTAAACCTACATGTTATGGAAAAAATACTTAAGATAACATAATAACCCAAAGTACACACAATGTACACAATATGTGAGTGTGTAGCACAATTACCAAATAGATAAGAGAGATGAATTACATAATAACTCCTTAAAGAATAGGAGAACCTCCTCCAAATACCCCAATACCTTCATATATCCAAATCCCATCCTTTTTCAATAATGACTACATGATCTCTATATATACGTATTCAAACATTGTGTAACACACCCAACTCCCTAATTACCCTTTAAGGGATGGGGTATTAAATTTTCATTTTTCCTCGACCACCTCAAATCCCCTTTAAAAGGATACCATCACCTTTTGCTATTTGAGAGCTTTCCAACGACTATAAATTTGTCTCAATCCGAGTTATGGATCAAAATATATGACCTCTTAAATTTTTTAAGTCTTCTTCCATAATAATGCCACATGGCACCGACATGGATCCACGTCATCCTCTAACACAGACGTGGTTGTTGGTGTGGAACCTACCACCTGTTCTTCTGGACTCTCATCCTATCGGGTCCTGGGACCTCGGCCAATTTTCCAAAGTCTTATATGCCCAAAGCCCGATCGGACATGATCTGGTGCTCAAGGTATGTGGCCTCATCATAAGGTGCCACTTGTTCATCATGAATTGTTTATGTGACATCATTTGACGTCCCACTGGATTACCGAACCATTGGCCCACTGAAAATTCCTGCATAAACCTCAACCCTAGATGTCTGATCCAGTATGAGTTGGCACCCTAAACACATGTCCTATCAGGTGTCGCCAACCGACCTTCACCATTTCATGACACGTAACCACCAGATGCCGGATTATCGTCCCATCAGAGAAATCTCGTGTCCATTCTAAACTTAAGGCTCGATCTAGTGGCTGAACTATCCCTCTAACATGTGGCGTTTCCACGATATTCCATGCAACATCCCCTCGTGGCCCTATTACTACATGACACATGGAATCCTGGCATGGAGTGCACATCACCATAGGGTACTTGGCATGCCCATTCACATGCTGACATCTGTCCACAAGAGATCGGTTGTGTGATTTCCTTTGAAGTCACACCGGATCACCGGGCTATCAAAATTCTTAGAACATCTAGATAACAAAACTCCCCGGTGGTCCGGGGGATGATTGACTCCCATTGACTTAGATCAACATGGAGGTTTATCCTCAAATCCAACGGTCATGATCCAACAACATTACCCCAAGGGTATACGTCCTTCGTCAAACCCGCATCTGACTCATCAGTGAATTCCCTTACTACCACATGGTATGACATGTGGTGAGACACGTGGCATGACGTGTGGCATGAAACATGGTGAGACACGTGCCATGACATGTGGAATGACATGTGGTGACCATACTGCTCGACACGTGGCACTCATTTTCCCCACGGATCCCTGTCTAATTCGACCAAATCCACATGACATGTGGCCTTCCTTCATCGTAACACGTGGACCACTTTTCCCATGCCATGTCACCACCGGGAACCGAATGTCGAATCTTACCGGTGGTGTTAACTTGGAAATCTCTGGGTGTCAGGGATTACAAGGGGATTAGTTAGATTACAAGAGGATTAGTTAATACTAATCATGTAATTACGAGATCATAATCAAGTTCATCGCAGGGTTATGAACCCGCAAGATCTACGGTTGGGATTTGATCCAGGTTCTTGCAGATCTATAGTGGATATCCTCTCACCCACCGAATATCGACCTATCAAGCTTCCAAAAGTATTTGGACTTAGAACTCTTCTAGGTTCTGATGCTCCGATATGTCGGGATGCTAGAATTCATCTTGAACTTCTATGAAGATCTACCACCAAGACCCATTGACTAGTAGATCTGACAGTTGAAAAACCAAGGCGATGTTACAAGGCTCAAACCCGACATGACCCATGCATAAATCACCCACGAACCAAGGGACAATTGTTTCACCTATATAACACACATGCTACCACCCTGGAACGCAGCCCAAATATTCACCTAACAAGTGGAAAGTCCTCTGGGTGACACGTCATCACAGATATTGAGACACCAAGACTTTTAAGTAACATGAAGTTTGAGAGACACCAAACCGGTGATTACGAGGGGGTTAGTGAAACTAATTCCCATGATTATGAGGGGGTTAGTGAAACTAATACCCATGATTACGAGGGGATTAACTAAATTAAACTCAGGGTTATGTATCTTGGTCTTTACAATGAGATCTATGACTGATATCTCTACGAGTAATTTGACAGATATTACTTAAGGGTGCTAATACAGGGTCTTAGGACCTTACTCGACCCTTCTCATGACCCATGGATGAATCAATATTCATCGCGTGGCATTCTCAACCATGTTTCCTACCTAGGTGACTTCAATGTCACACATGGCATTAATTCTCATTTAAGGATATACACACACACACACACAAAGTAAAGGGATTTGGAAATTCGTGTGGGAATCATGACCACTAGGCCACCGACCCATGCCAACAACTTAAACTTGGGAGAAAATTTCAAGGTTTGGGGATTTGATTGACCTTTCTTGACCTATTTCAACAGTGGATATCCCTCCTATATCACCTTCAACGACCGAGGTTTTTCATGGTATAACAGGCGTGGAGCCTCCCTTCTAAGCTTCCCTAAGGGAAATCAATGGTTGTGATCTCTCGGTGTTTGTATCTAACGGTCAATATCCCCTCTTCATGTTCCTAATTCATATGTGACTAGAAAGAGGAACCAAGGGTTGGAACCCTGGTACCCGGGTATCGGACCTTCCAACCAACATAACTTAAACATTTTCCACGTTTCGGTACTCTGGTACCCCAATGGCGATTCTCTCTTGAGATTTTATAACCAATCGATGGTGGGGTATGATTGACCCATCGAACCAACAACCAATAAATTCCACGACACTGTGAGGGAAGCTCTAAGGTGTGTGACCATCTCAGTGACTGATATCCATCCCAAACTTGGGATCTGACGGTTGTTAAGTATCATTGACCCAACAAAGAGTTCAGATGGTTAACTCACCCATATTTTGACGGTCAGGATCGACTTGACTCCTCATATCTACGGTTACTGTTCCTCTTAGACTTACACTATGTTATACAAGAATATGGCACTCAATTTCCCAAGGTTTTTAACCTAGAAAAATCAATAGTATAATCCTTCTCTATGAAAGGAGATATGACTACAACAAGATGGTAAACAACATTCATGAATTAGTAGATTGAAAAAGGATTAATTCCAGATGTTCCATGGAGACTCTTGTCTGCTCGATCTTCATTGTTAATACATAATCAATTCACTAGAATGAGCATTTCAACTATGAAATCAAGGCAGGAATTTATAAATACATTGGCATGCATAATTTATCTATTATTTTCTCTATAAGAGGCTTAGATACTTATTTGTTTTTATGAGGTAGACAATCGACTGATTGTAGGTGTTCACCTGCCCACCCAATCATAGGCTTAGAGGCATTCATTATTAGCACTCTGGCCACCCTCATGCCAAGTCGTGATACCACTAGGGAACCTCTCTATCTAGTTCTTAGAAATTTGTGAAGGACACTCTCCTTGACACCACTCTTGGTAGGGATTTCCCCACACCCACCTAGATGAGGCCTCCTCGAGGTTTGTCAGATACCTTCATAGTATCAATCTCATAGCCTTCTCAGCTCAGGTCGGGTTTCTAGGATCTTCAAACCCAAGATTCAGAGTTATTATTCTCTCTTATTTTATGTGCTTCCCCCCTCATTCATCTCTCTATCCTCTCCTTTTTCCATTCATGCATCCCCTGCACATAACCCATCGGGAAGGTTATTGGCATGTCCCATTCCTTCTGTCATAAGGAACTTGGGTCAATCTTATCTGCAAAATTGATACATTGTTGTACCTATAGTTGACAGTTTCAGCTGTCCTAACATGATCTCCCATACCTGTATTTGTTTGGGGTAGTTGGTTGTCCAACTACCATCCTTCCTTATTAACTAATTTTCCTTGAAATCAAGGTGGAGGAAAATAATCTAAATATCAAATATTATCAGCAAGGAGGTTTGGGTCATCTTTACCATGATGAACCCCTCTCTAATTTTCCTCATTCTTTCCTTTAGTGGTATCATGGCTAGTACTTCAAGGCTCCACCCCCACGGTCAGTTGTTGTCAAACTTAATTAAAATAATAATACATTTACATTGATCACATGCCATGGCATGTAAAATCATTAACTATGATTAATTAAATATAACCATGGGTTTAGTAAAGGGGTGTTACAATCCCCCCCCTTCAAAGGAACACCGTCCTCGATGTTCTTTCCCAGTAACAACTGCCATGCCTTTATCTTTCAGCGGATGCAACATCATCTTACTTTTCTTGGTCTGGTCCTTTCCCAGACTCTTGGCATTTAGCACATGTCTACGACAATTTCAAGCAACAAGCATGTCAATTCATAATTTCATGCATAAACATTTTATTACTGTTCATAATTCAAGAGGAAATTTACAATCAACATGATACTTCTCTATGTAGTTTATGGATTTTCATCGATATGGCTATCTCATTAGCTAGGATCATTGTTTTCCTTGACATACCCATGGTGTGCATGATCGTAATCAACAAATTACAAAAATTATCTAAGTCTCCTCTTCCTTGCAGTCACTCACCCTCCAAGCCCAGGCTTAGGAATCCCCTTCTCTTCTATATAGTCCCTTGGGTGATCCATATTTCCTTGCCAAGGTTTTCTTGCACCAGAAAAAAAAATTCCAAGAATTCCTCGTGTCTTACAGTCGAGGCGTCCCTCCGACTTGCTCTTTCCTAGGCGTCCCTCCAGCCCATGTTACCTCAACACGATATTCTTTTATGGTGATCATGGTGTATCACATGGTTCTGATGTCACAAAGGTATCCTTTTTCTACACTTTCCAAGCTTGACAACCATCATATGTCCCTCTAGGAAAAATCCGTTATCTCACCTGTATCACATGCATATAGAAACCGTGAGACATAACATCAAATTCAATCTAATTTGTTTCAAATTTGTTACCCACATATTTTCTAATTCACAATTTTGTTTATGATATGTTTCATATAGGAACCATATTCACAAGTATGAGATTTTCCTTCTCATAACAGTTTGGCTTAGCAGGAATTTGTCTTCCTTATGGACTTACAACACTACTATATCCAATACCCCTCATCCTAAAAATCATTCTTCACACTCCCAAACAAACTATTCATTCAAGAAAATATCATTCTTTACTACATGTTTCATTTTAGCATATGAACCCATCTAATGCAATTCAAATCTTAATTGAACTTAACCAATGTGCCAATGTTCATGGTCATATTCTCACAAAATGCACCCTTGAATTGATTTTGGATTATTACTTTTCATGTTGGGCACTTTTTCCGTGGCATGTTGTAATTCAACCAACCTCTCACCACATGGATTTTCTATCCACATTCATTATTACAACATAACTGTATTTTTTTCTCTGAATTGTTCACAACCTAAAATTATAACATGAAACTGAAGGTTTCACCTAAATTCATTCAAGTATTCTTCTTCACCAACAGTCAGGGTACCAACACTTAGGATCACCTAATTTCTCTATTTTCCATCATACAAATCTATAGAGAACTGGAAGATACGTCTTCCACAATCTCACCACATGCATCACCTCAATGAATTACATCAATGTGCCGCTCTTGATCACTCTTGTTCCCAATCACTCCTTGATTGGGCAATGTATTCATGACATATATTTGTTCATGAATTCTTCCAAGGATTTCAATCATCCTTGGTTGTCATAGGTTCACACCTCCATCATTCAGTTCTTCTTCCTTAACCATACCCTACTTGGGTTTCAAAGGCATACAACAGCCATTCAGATCTCATGCATAACATCAAAACATAGACTATTTCAGAAGGTATTATTACCCAAACCCCTTTTACCTCTCATGTCATATGGCATGAAATATTTATACCTATTTTGGTTTCCATCACCTTCTTTGATATTACCTCATCAATGGTGCCTCCTAGGGACTTCTAAAGTCCCTTTCACAATTCTCTTTTATCAACAACCTTTCTTGAATTTCTCCTCTTTCTTGAGGACATCCACCATTGGCAGTTGTCCTTTCCCAAACAACTCCAATTATTTCCTACACATAACATGCATCATCACATTCAAAATTATGCCAATTGTTATGACAAGTCCAAAATGCATGTGCCATAGTATTTAATTCAACAAAACATTTTTAGATATTCCTTAACATATCTTTATTCATTCATCTCATTGCCCTCATGGTTTTCATGAGTGCAAAGACAATCAAATTTTCCAATTGTCTCTATGATCATACAACTATCATCATTCTCATGCCAAAATATTTACATACAACAACATACTAGTCTCTCATACTAGAGAAACTTAATAACAACAAGAAATGAGTCAAGGGGTCTTTCCCTTATCCAACACCTTATACACAATTTGGAATTTTCAGTTTAACTGAACTATTCCCAAGGCATCTCTACCTTTGCACATTCATAGATTTAACCAAAATCATTCAACTAAATATACTCATTATTTTATTTTTATTTTACCACATGTGCTTGTTTTCACAATCATTCTTTTTAGGGTATACAACTCTACCTCATACATTAGAGTTTTAAAGTGAGAAAAATATTTCACCTTTTCTCTTTCCTTGCTTCAACAATCTATCCCTCTTGGGATCTTCCTACTCTCTTCCTTGAGCAGGCTTAATCAAGTTCATATTGACATTTTTGGGTAAATTAATTATGCTACAACAACAAGATTTTGTTTCATAAGTTAATCATGAACCAATGCATTCAACACATTACCAATAATATTGGTCACTATTCATTGACATGTCTCCCATGCATGCATTATGTTTTTGAATGTAATCGAGGGTTCTTATATAATTAGACTTTATAGTCCATTGCCTAAATCTCAACATTCATTAATATTATGACTATGTTCTCTTGACATAGTCCTCACATAGTTCCTCCACATGGAATTGTCTCATAATGCAACTTCCTTATTGCATATCCATCACTATTTGAGATGATCTTAACCTTGAGTCAACTTTAGCTTTGTCATTTCATATTCTTACCAAATATTCCCTGAGGAATTATCAACATGCATCTCTATTATGCATTTAGATTTAAATAGGTATTTTTATGTTATTTAGCTTGCTTTCAAGTTGTTCTTTCATTCACTTTGCACTTAACCATATGAATTAGTATAGGTCTATGTGTGTCTACCCTGGGCACACTTTACAGTTCACATGCACATTTTCTTTAAAATCATTTAATTCATAATTGCTCACAATCATCCTCATGCAATCCCCAAAGGAAAAATCATATTTCCTTCCTTTATGATAGTAGAGCATTTCTGCTTATTTATTCTTTCAACAATTTACACTAGCTTTCCTTCAGGGACTGGAACACATCCTCCTCAAGTTATTATTCCATTGAGATAATCAGACCCTCCAACATACGGTCAACCATGTATCTATGTCATTAATCAGATCTGGAAAGTACACATATTGTATCACAACCTACTTGTTCAAGAAGTCTTGCCATGTTTTTCGCATGCATATGCTCACATATCACATATGTACATCGCTTGCACATTTTTGTATCATCTTATTCATTTATTTGGATTTTTACATCATCCTTTTCTAATGGGAACTTACATTCATCCATATGACTAATCCCACAAACAAAGTCATATTATGTCTTCATACTAGGCAACCCTATAACACATTCAATCCATGCACTCCAACACATATATACATACATAGATACTCAACAGAAAATTTCATTGCTTGCACCTTTTTCCATGTTATTCACACAAATTGAATTTTCAAACTTCCATACCATCTCTCTCAGAGATCTTACAGCCAATCTTATGGCTAGTTTTATGGGTATATTCATTAATCGTGATGCCCTTTCCGTATGGAAGAAACCATCAAGACACCAGTCTTTCCCAACTACTACAATTAACATTTCACAATTCAGTAATATAGACTAGGTAATTACATCATTATGCAGGGCACACAAAATGCCCAATTTTTCAATTTCCATGCCTCAATTCACTTTTGGCCAGCATACCTTTTACTAAGAGAATCCTTTACTAAATCCACTTTTACTGCTCTCTAATCATACGAAGCCACATTCACATGGACACCATCGACCTTGGGATGTAAATATGACCATTTGTTCATCTAGAAATTCTCCAACACTTCCTTTACTAGACTTTATATCGGTTTTCCATTAGTCATTACAACCTTATCCTTATAGGGAAATAATAGTAGTATTATCAACATTTTATTTATGCTTCTATAATCATACCGTTCTCATCTAAAAGGTCAATCAATAGATAATTCCATACAACTCACTATAGGTCATACTATATATATTTGCATGTTACATTTATGCTTTCTCAGTACCATATGCATTACAACATATCTTGTGCACCAAGCATCTTATCCATGCCTTCAGTGCATAAGTGTTTCAGTTGTCTACCTTTTGCAATAATATGCATAGACATGCTCTTAGGTTAATATTTATTTAATATAGTCGTGAGATCACAAAATTTCTCATAAGTCCACATCACTTTAACTTTCTATGAGGATTAGCATCAGTCCCAAAGGAATCTTTTAGTTAACTAGGTTATTTCAGTAACACTTTTAATTCATTATAGGTCAATTAAATGGACCTTACAATTTTCTACCAGTCCTTTCGACATGAGGACTTATACTTACCCAATTTAGTATTTAACCTAGGCAGTAATTATACTACCAGGAATTTTATTTACCCATGCTCAATTTCTCATCCATAAGGAGTTTTCCTCATGGGTCTTAGCCCTTATGTAGACAATCCTTACAATGACTGAGGCTCGAGGAGCACCCATGCTTAGAGGTATCATTGTAAGTGTTAGTTCAATCATTCTTTGAACCTAAGTAGTCCTCAACATGATGTTTTTCTTTCACCATTCACAATCAGGTCTTACCTTTAATGCTTGTTAGTAGATTCTCGCTCCTGTAGGAGTAGGTATCATTCCAACAATGAAAAATTGAGTTTTCTTCTACTGTGATTTCAACAAGTAAATTCTTTGCATAAGAGATTCCAAAGTTTCATTCTACAATCCCCCTCTCAAGTGATTATGCAGACACTAAAAATTCTTTTTAAGGAAGAAACACTTTTCAACACGCTTAGCTTAGCCTTGTTATACTAATCCTATTACTTTATTCTAGCCCATCCAGGCCTAGTGTTTGAACTATGCTTTGATACCACCTTGTAACACAACCAACTCCCTAATTACCCTTTAAGGGATGGGGTATTAAATTTTCATTTTACCTCGACCACCTCAAATCCTCTTCAAACGGATACCATCACCTTCTTCTTGTCAAGAACTTTCCAATGACTATAAATTTTTCTCAATCCAAGTTCTAGATCAAAATATATGGCCTCTTAAAGTTTTTAAGTCTTCTTCCATAATAATGCCATGTGACTCCACGTCACCCTCTAACGCATACATGGTTGTTGGTGTGGCACTTGCCAACTATTCTTCGGGACTATCGGCCTATTAGGTCTCTGGACCTTGACCAATTTTCCAAAGTATTATACACCCAAAGGCCTAATCCGACATGATTTGAAGCTCAAGGTATGTGGCCCTGTCATAAGGTGCCACTTGTTCGTTGGACATCGTTTAGGTGATGTCATTCGACATCCCATCGGGTTACCAGACCATCGACCCGTCGAAAGTGCCTTCATAAACCTCATCCCTAGACACTCGATCCGAAATGAGCTGGGACCCTGAACATGTGTCCTATCATGTGCCACCAACATACCTTCACCATATTGCGACACGTAACCACTGGATGTCGAATTATAGTCCCATTGAAGCAAGCTCATGTCCATTCTAAACTCGAGGCCTGATCTGGTGGTCGAACTATCCCTTTGACGTGTGGCGTTTCCATGATATTCCATGCACCATTCCCTCATGGCCCTTTTACCACCTAACACATGACCACCCTGCATGGAGGGAAAGTCACCATAGGGCACTTGGCTCGCACATTCACGTGTTGACATCTGTCCAAATGAGATTGGTTGTGCAACGTCCTTTGATGTCACACCGGATCACTAGGCTATTGGACTTCTCAACACATCCATGTAACAAAACTCCCTAGTGGTATGGGGTTCAATTGACTCCCATTAACTCATATCAATGGTGGAGGTTTATCCTCCTTAGATCAAATGGTTAGGGTCCAACAATGTTACCCCAAGGGTATTTGTCCTCCGTCAGACCCACATCTGACTTATCAGCGAATTCCCTTACTACCACATGGTATGACATGTGGTGAGACACGTGGCATGATGTGTGGCATGACACATGGTGGTCGTACTTCTAGACATGTGGCACTCATTTTCCCCATGGATCCCTATCCAATTCGACCAAATCCACGTGACACATGGAACTACCATGGGATGACACATGGCCTTCCTTCGTCATGACATGTGGACCACTTGTCACATGCCACATCACCATTAGGCACTGGATGTCGAACCTTACATGTGGTTTTAACTTCGAAAACTCCCAGTGTCAGGGATTCTAAGAGGATTAGTTAATACTAATTCTGTAATTACGAGATCGTAATCAATTTCATCATGGGGTTACGACCCTATGATATCTATGGCTGAGATTTGATTCGAGTTCCCACATATTTACGATGGATATCCTCTCACCCACTGGATATCGTCTTATTAGGATTCCAAATGTATTTGTACTTAGAACTCTTTTGGGGTCTAGTGCTCTGATGCCCCGGGATGCTAGACTCCCTCCTGAACTTCTACGAAGATCTACAACCAAGATCCATCGCCTAGTAGATCTAACAGTGGAAAAACCAAGGTGATGTTACAAGGCTCGAACCTGACATGGCCCATGTGCAAATCACCCACGAACCAAGTGCCAACATGTGTCACCTTTATGACACACAGGATACCACCCTGGCACGCAACCCAACTATTCACCTGACAAGTGGAAAGTCCTTTGGGTGACATGTCATCCCAGATATCAAGACACTGGTAATTTTAATTAACATGAAGTTTGAGAGACCTCGGTCCGATGATTATGAAGGGGTTAGTGAAACGAATCCCTGTGATTACGAGGGGATTAATTAAATTAACCTTTGGTTTCTATATCTTGGTGTTTACTACAAGATCTACAACTAAGATATCTTCTGGTAATCTAATGACTACTACTTAAGGGCGTTAATACAGGATCTTAGGACCTTACTTGGCCCTTCTCGCGACCCATGGATGAATCAATCTTCGCCACATGGCATTCTTGAACATGATGCCTTCCTAGGTGGCTTTGACATCACATGTGACATTACTTCTCGTTTACTATATACATACATACATACATACATACATACATACATACATACATACATACATATATCTATATCTATATCTATATATATATATATATAGTAAAGGGATTTGGAACCCCACAAGGGAACCCTATCCACTGGGCACTAGGCCACCATCCCATGCCATCAACTTAAATTTGGGAGGAACTTCCGGGGTCCGGGTTTCCAATTGACCGCGCTTGACCTATTTCAACGATGTATATCCCTCCTATCTCACCTTCAATGACCGAGGTTTCTCATGGTATAACAAGCGTGAAGCCTCCTTCTTGATCTTCCCTAAGGGAAAATCGATGGCCATGATCTCTCAACATTCGGATCCAACAGTCGAGATCCCCTGCTCTTGTTCCCAATGGGTATGTGATTGGAAAGAGGAACCAAGGTTTGGAACCCTGGTCCTCAGGTATCAGACGTTCCAACCAACATAACTTAAACATTTTCTAGGGTCTGGTACCCCAGTGACGATTCTCTCCAGTGATTTTATAACCGATCATCGGTGGGGGTTTATCGACCAATCGAACCAATGACTAGTAAATGTTGCATCACTGTAAGGGAACCTCTAAGGTGTGAGACCATCTCAATGACTAAGTTACATCTCAAACTCAGGATTTGACGACTGTTGAGTCTCATTGACCCAACAAAGATTTCATATGGTTAACTCACTCATCTTTTGACGGTCGGGATCAACCCAACTCATCATATCTATGGTTACTCTTCCTCGCAGACTTACACTGCATTATAGAAGAATCTCGCACTCAATTTCCCAAGGTTCTTAACCTAGAAAACTCAACAGCATAATCCTTCTCTCTGAAAGGAGATATGACTCCAATAAGATGGTAAACAACATTCATGATTTAGTAGATTGACAAAGGATTCGTTTTAGATGTTCTCTGAAGACTCTTGTCTGCTCAAACTTCACTGTTAATACACAATCAATTCACTAGAATGAGCATTTCAAGTATGAAATCATGGGCAGGCAATTATAAATACATCTGCAAGCATCATTTATCTATTATTTCCTCTATAGGATGTTTATATACCTATATGTTTTCATGAGGTAGACAACCAACTGACTGTGGGTGTTCACCTGTCCACCCAATCGTAGGCTCATAGGAAATCACTATTAGTAAGCTAGCCACCCCTGTGCCAAGCCATGATACCATCAAGGAACCTCTCTATCTGGTTCTCAGTAATTTGTGAAGGACACTCTCCTTCACACCACTCTTGGTATGGATTTTCCCACACCCACATAGCTCAATCCTCCCTGAGGTTTGTCAGATACCTTCACAGTATCAAGATTGCATCCTTCTTAGCTCAGGTCGGGTTTTTGGGCTCTCCGACTCCAATATTCAGAGCTCTTATGCTCTCTTCTTTTTTGTGCTTCCCTCCACACAAATCCCTCTATCCTCTCCTTTTTCCTTTCATGCATCATCTACACGTAACCCCTCGGGAAGGTTCTCGACCTGTCCCCTTCCTTCTATTAGAAGGAACATGGGTCAATCTAATCTGCAAAATTGGTACACTTTTGTACCTATAGTTGACGGTTTCAACTTTCCTAACCTGATCTCTCATACCTGGATTTATTTGGGGTAGTTGGTTATCCAACTACCATCCTTCCTCATTAATTGATTTTCCTTGAAATCAGGGCTATGGAAAATCATCTAAATATCAAATATTATCAGAAAGGAGGTTTGGTTCATCTTTATCATGATAACCCCTCTCTAAGTTTCCTCACTCTTTCCTCTAGTCGTATCATGGATAGTACTTCAAGGCTCCACCACCACAATCAATTTTTGTCAATCTTGTCTTCCTTCTCTTTCTGAAGTTTGAATTTGATGTCATTCATCAAATTATTATGTCCTTCTTCAATTATAGATAACATTTTTTTATTTTACCTCATTTGTATTTGGGGCTTCTTCAATCTTCTTGCAAATTTTCTATTCAAGTCTTTTAGTAGTCTCTCCATCCAAGATCCTTGTTTTTTCTTAATTTTGATACTGCTTCTTTTCTTCTTTCAATATCTTTACCTCATTTAGTATTTTTATTTATTTATTATGGTTTCATAATCTACATATTTCTTCATCCTTCTTGCATTTTCTCATTTTTCATTGCTTTAAGTTATTAACCTCCTTAATTAGTGATTCATTAAGTGATTGCAACTTACACAATTGATAACCCTTATTCTTAAGATCTTCTTTTAATTCCTCACTATATTTCTATAATTTGGAAATTTGTTCTTTAGTTTCATTGAATTCATCTTTAATTGTGTGCATTTCTTCTATTTTTGAGTCCTTGATCCATTTTTTTGAGCACGGACTTTCAAATACTTTCCATGTGGCATTTCATCTAGTATCTTTATCAATCCACCACTCTCAAGCTTCACTATAAAAATTATCACTTTCCAAAAATGAATCTTACAATTTTCCCTTATCATCGTCAACATTTCCCTAGTATTGACTTCATTTTTACCTTTATCTCCACTAAAGTAAGTTAAGTTCTACTTGGGATTCAACCATAAACCTTAAATTTCAACCTCAATATATTGACAATAATGATCCAAAATGGTTATTATTATTTTTTCAACATATTATATTTTGTTTCCTCTTTCCAACAATTTTTGAATCACCTAAATTGTACCTTCCAATCAAAAGTTATGTTAATTTCAAGATAACATACCTTTTAAAACTTTGATTTGGAGATTGTCTTGCTGACTAACCTTCCATTTGAGGTCACTGTGAAATTTTCACACCCATAAGTCTGAAATTTTGGCTTTTTGTATCATGATATGTCTTATTTTCAATTTCGTGGCTTTGAACGGATTTGGATGTACCAAGAGAAAGTTATTGTAACTTGACCAAAACTTTTTTTTTTGGCCCTTTCAAGAGAGTGAACTTGTATAGACAACCACATGTCCATTTTTTTTAATATACTTATTAAACTTTGATATGAAATGCTATGGTCCATATGTTATTCAATACAACTAGTGAAACTCAATTTGGATATTTCTACAATAAGATATGATTGTTTTACCTACAACACATGTTTGAGACTAGTTTTAGGACTGATAAAAAACCTTAACTTCCACATCATGTAACTTGAAAAGTATACTGAACTAGAATCTATTTTTTTAATAGGTACTTTTCTATGTCATCACATGCCCCCATAAATTTTTCTATTTGAAATGTTCCATAGTAAAAATTATAGTGAAAATACCAAGATGACTTGTTTGAGACTAATTTCAAGACCAATCATAAACCCTAAATTCCACATGGTATATTTCTAAATTACAGTGAATTGTAACCTAAATTTGTTCCATGGGTGTTGTGCTATGTCTCCTCAATCTTAAAAAAAAATCACCATCTTAAACTTCCCAAGATATTAAAAAAAAAAAAAAAAAT
>JASDQU010588047.1:8074-44011 GCA_032191745.1 Picea mariana | reverse complement strand
ACAGTAATACACGATTTCTATTAATCAAAGAAATGTATAGAGACTGTAAAAATACAGAGTGAAAGACTCGCTAGAATGGTGGTAGCTTATCTCTGAGAAGAGATGTGACGGCTACTCGCATTCGCAAGAAGATGATTACAATGAGGCTCTGAAATCCCTTTTACAATAAACGAGAATGCCAAAAGTCCTAGACATCCAAAAACCTAACCCTAGGAGATGAAGCGCCAAATGTCATGTGGGCCCCGTTTGGGTAAGTGAGTACATCAACTTCCCGGGGTCGTAACTTGTGCATACGATCTCCGTTTTAGGCGTGTGATAGCTCGTTGGAAAGGTATTGTCGAGGAGATTCATTTTGGGGGCTCAATCATGCCTTTGGCTATCATTGAGAACCTCGATATCGAAAAACCTTCATTTAGGCCCTCAAAATGGCCCCGGAAGTTAAAACCTGCTAAAAATAGTAAATTGCCAAAATGGCCAGAAAACTGTTTTGAGCCATTTGGAAAAGGTGGGTGGCCACTGATATCCACCTGGATCAGATATGAAGGGGTAGATCATTAGAATTGTGGAAAATTGTACCTTTACTTGGATTTAGAATTGGTATGAACCCCCCCTAGAATGACATGTCCTCCCTAACTCCTCTTCACATAAATCATCTTCATCATTTTTATATCATGGTTAATTCTGTATATGCTTGCTTCAGAAAAAATATTGGTATCCCTAAAGTTATGATACCAATTTGGAGAGAACCAAATTAAACAAATATATATTTTTATTATTCCTTCACACGTTACATTGATAAATGGATACCAATTATATATAACATGGAGTAAATGGGATGAAACCATTCACACAGACATGATGTCCTTTGAATCACTTATAATAGTTAAGTACAATTAGATATTTAGGTTAATTACAAACAAATGGGTAATACACTTTTAGGTATATTAAAATCCTCATATCAAGCTCAATTTCCAAATTGGGCCCTTGCAAACCTGTTCGAACTTTTTCTATGTCTTCATTTCTAAATTAGGCCCAATCCCTTGATCAGGCCCTCATTTACCTTGATTCCTAATTGATTTCTAATTCAAGGTCGATTGTAAAATCAAGCTCCTTCTTTCCCCTTGTAAGAAATAGGGGACAAAACTTTCCAATAAAAATACGTTTTGTTAGTGTAATTTTGGAAAATGATAATCACACTATTGGAAACCAATAATGACACCATTAGAAACTAATAATCACACTATTGGAAACCAATAATCACACTTTTGAAAACCAATAATCACACATTTGGAAATCTATAATCACACTTTTGAAAACCAATAATCTCACTTTTAGAACATGATTTAAGTATGGATTCTCACTAGGGAGTCTAAGTTTAATGAAATGGAGGTTGTAGTGATATGACCCCATGGGGGGCATATATGGGGTTACATGTATATGATATTACCCTAAGAGAGGCATATATAGTGTTAAATGTATATGTTATGGGGCAAATGCATATGTAATAATGGTCACCTTAATAAAGGGGCAACATGTGCAATGTGTGAATAGGTATATATAGATATCAAGTAGTCATTATCGAGGGAGGGTGTGATTTGGATATATGAAGGTATTGGGGTATTTGGAGGAGGTTCTCCTATTCTTTAAGACATTATTGTGTAATTCATCTCTCTTATCTATTTGGGAGTTGTTCTCCAAGCTCACACATTGTATACATTGTGTGTGCTTTGGGTTATTATGCTATCTTAAGTATTTGTTCCATAACATTTGGTTTTAGAGCATCCGATCCTTGGGTTTGGCTCCTTCAAATGATCCCTCTTGGTATTTTCACTATTTTTTTTTTTTTTTTTTAATTTCTTGGGAAGTTTAAGTTGGTGAATTTTTTTTAAGCTTGAGGAGACATAGCACAACACCCATGGAACCAATTTAGGTTACAATTCACTGTAATTTAGAAATATAACATGTGGAATTTAGGGTTTATGATTGGTCTTGAAATTAGTCTCAAACAAGTCATCTTGGTATTTTCACTATAATTTTTACTATGGAACATTTCAAATAGAAAAATTTATGGGGGCATGCGATGACATAGAAAAGTACCTATTAAAAAAATAGATTCTAGTTCAATATACTTTTCAAGTTACATGATGTGGAAGTTAAGGTTTTTTATCAGTCCTAAAACTAGTCTCAAACATGTGGTGTAGGTAAAACAATCATATCTTATTGTAGAAATATCCAAATTGAGTTTCACTAGTTGTATTGAATAACATATGGACCATAGCATTTCATATCAAAGTTTAATAAGTATATTAAAAATAATGGACATGTGGTTGTCTATACAAGTTCACCCTCTTGAAAGGGCCAAAAAAACAAGTTTTGGGAAAGTTACAATAACTTTCTCTTGGTACATCCAAATTCATTCAAAGCCACGAAATTGAAAATAAGACATATCATGATACAAAAAGCCAAAATTTCAGACTTACGGGTGTGAAAATTTCACAGTGCCCTCAAATGGAAGGTTAGTCAGCAAGACGATCTCCAAATCAAAGTTTTAAAAGGTATGCTATCTTGAAATTAACATAACTTTTGATTGGAAGGTACAATTTAAGTGATTCAAAAATCGTTGGAAAGAGGAAACACAATATAATATATTGGAAAAATAATAATAACCATTTTGGATCATTATTGTCAATATATTGAGGTTGAAATTTAAGGTATATGGTTGAATCCCAAGTAGAACTTAACTTACTTTAGTGGAGATAAAGGTAAAAATGAAGTCAATACTAGGGAAAGGTTGGGGATGATAAGGGAAAATTGTAAGATTCATTTTTGGAAAGTGATCATTTTTATGGTGAAGCTTGAGAGTGGTGGATTGATAAAGATACTAGATGAAATGCCACATGGAAAGTATTTGAAAGTTCGTGCTCAAAAAAATGGATCAAGAACTCAAAAATAGAAGAAATGCACACAATTAAAGATGAATTCAATGAAACTAAAGAACAAATTTCCAAATTATAGAAATATAGTGAGGAATTAAAAGAAGATCTTAAGAATAAGGGTTATCAATTGTGTAAGTTGCAATCACTTAATGAATCACTAATTAAAGAGGTTAATAACTTAAAGCAATGAAAAATGAGAAAATGCAAGAAGGATGAAGAAATATGTAGATTACGAAACCATAATAAATAAATAAAACTACTAAATGAGGTAAAGATATTGAAAGAAGAAAAAAAGCAGTATCAAAATTAAGAAAAAACAAGGATCTTGGATGGAGAGACTACTAAAAGACTTGAATAGAAAAATTGCAAGAAGATTGAAGAAGCCCTAAATACAAATGAGGTAAAATAAAAAAATGTTATCTATAATTGAAGAAGGACATAATAATTTGATGAATGACATCAAATTCAAACTTCAAAAAGAGAAGGAAGACAAGATTGACAAAAATTGATTGTGGTGGTGGAGCCTTGAAGTACTATCCATGATACGACTAGAGGAAAGAGTGAGGAAACTTAGAGAGGGGTTATCATGATAAAGATGAACCAAACCTCCTTGCTGATAATATTTGATATTTAGATTATTTTCCATAGCCCTGATTTCAAGGAAAATCAATTAATGAGGAAGGATGGTAGTTGGATAACCAACTACCCCAAATAAATCCAGGTATGGGAGATTAGGTTAGAAAAGTTGAAATCGTCAACTATAGGTACAAAAGTGTACCAATTTTGCAGATTAGATTGACCCACGTTCCTTCTGACAGAAGGAAGGGGGCAGGTTGAGAACCTTCCTGAGGGGTTATGTGTAGATGATGCACGAAAGGAAAAAGGAGAGGATAGAGGGATTTGTGTGGAGAGAAGCACAAAAAAGAAGAGAGCATAAGAGCTTTGAATCTTGGAGTCGGAGAGCCAAAAAACCCAACCTGAGCTAAGAAGGATGCAATCTTGATACTGTGAAGCTATCTGACAAACCTTGGGGAGGATTGAGCTATGTGGGTGTGGGAAAATCCATACCAAGAGTGGTGTGAAGGAGAGTGTCCTTCACAAATTACTGAGAACCAGATAGAGAGGTTCCTTGATGGTATCATGGCTTGGCACAGGGGTGGCTAGCATACTAATAATGATTTCCTATGAGCCTATGATTGGGTGGATAGGTGAACACCCACAGTCAGTTGGTTGTCTACCTCATGAAAACATATAGGTATATAAACATCCTATAGAGGAAATAATAGATAAATGATGCTTGTAGATGTATTTATAATTGCCTGCCCATGATTTCATACTTGAAATGCTCGTTCTAGTGAATTGATTGTGTATTAACAGTGAAGGTCGAGCAGACAAGAGTCTTCAGAGAACATCTAAAACAAATCCTTTGTCAATCTACTAAATCATGAATGTTGTTTACCATCTTATTGGAGTCATATCTCCTTTCAGAGAGAAGGATTATGTTGTTGAGTTTTCTAGGTTAAGAACCTTGGGAAATTGAGTGTGAGATTCTTCTATAATGCAGTGTAAGTCTGTGAGGAAGAGTAACCATATATATGATGAGTTGGGTTGATCCCGACCATCAAAAGATGACTGAGTTAACCATATGAACTCTTTGTTGGGTCAATGAGACTCAACAGTCGTCGAATCCTGAGTTTGGGATGTAACTTAGTCATTGAGATGGTCTCACACCTTAGACTTACAGTGCTGCAACATTTACTAGTCATTGGTTCAATTGGTCGATAAACCCCCACCGATGATCGGTTATAAAATCACTAGAGAGAATCGTCACTGGGGTACCAGACCCTAGAAAATGTTTAAGTTATGTTGGTTGGAACGTCTGATACCTGAGGACCAGGGTTCCAACCCTTGGTTCCTCTTTCCAATCACATACCCATTGGGAACAAGAGCAGGGGATATCGACTATTGGATCTGAATGTTGAGAGATCATGGCCATCAATTTTCCCTTAGGGAAGATCAAGACGGAGGCTTCACGCTTGTTATACCATGAGAAACTTCAGTCATTGAAGGTGAGATAGGAGGGATATACATCGTTGAAATAGGTCAAGCGCGGTCAATTGGACCCCCAGACCCCGGAAGTTCCTCCCAAATTTAAGTTGATGGCATGGGATGGTGGCCCAGTGCCCAGTGGATAGGGTTCCCTTGTGGGGTTCCAAATCCCTTTACTATATATATATATATATATATATATATATAGATAGATAGATAGTAAACGAGAAGTAATGTCACATGTGACGTCGAAGCCACCTAGGAAGGCATCATGTTCAAGAATTCCATGTGGCGAAGATTGATTCATCCATGGGTCACGAGAAGAGCCAAGTAAGGTCCTAAGACCCTGTATTAACGCCCTTAAGTAGTAGTCATCAGATTACCAGAAGATATCTTAGTCGTCGATCTTGTAGTAAACACCAAGATATAGAAACCAAAAGTTAATTTAATTAATTCCCTCGTAATCACAGGGATTCGTTTCACTAACCCCCTCATAATCATCGGACCGAGGTCTCTCGAAATTCATGTTAATTAAAATTACTAGTGTCTTGATATCTGGGATGACATGTCACCCAAAAGGACTTTCCACTTGTCAGGTGAATATTTGGGTTGCGTGCCAGGGTGGTATCCTGTGTGTCATAAAGGTGACACATGTTGGCCCTTGGTTCATGGGTGATTTGCACGTGGGCCATGTCAGGTTCGAGCCTTGTAACATCACCTTGGTTTGTCAACTGCTAGATTACTAGGCGATGGATCTTGGTTGTAGATCTTCGTAGAAGTTCAAGAGGGAGTCTAGCATCCCAGAGCATCGGAGCACTAGACCCCAGAAGAGTTATAAGTACAAATACATTTGGAATCCTAATAGGACGATATCTAGTGGGTGAGAGGATATCCATCGTAAATATGTGGGAACTCGGATCAAATCCCAGCCGTAGATATCACAGGGTCGTATCCCCATGATGAAATTGATTACAATCTCGTAATTACAGAATTAGTATTAACTAATCCTCTTAGAATCCTCGACACTGGGAGTTTTCCAAGTTAACACCACATGTAAGGTTCGACATCCAGTGCCTGATGGTGACGTGGCATGTGAAAAGTGGTCTACATGTCATGACGAAGGAAGGCCATGTGTCATCCCATGGTCGTTCCATGTGTCACGTGGATTTGGTCGAATTGGATAGGGATCCATGGGGAAAATGAGTGCCACATGTCTAGAAGTACGACCACCACGTGTCATGCCACACATCATGCCACATGTCTCACCACATGTCATACCATGTGGTAGTAAGGGAATTTGCTGATGAGTCAGATGTGGGTCCGACGAAGGACAAATACCCTTGGGGTAACATTGTTGGACCCTAACCATTGGATCTAAGGAGGATAAACCTCCACCATTGATATGAGTTAATGGGAGTCAATTGAACCCCATACCACTAGGGAGTTTTTTTACGTGGATGTGTTGGGAAGTCTGATAGCCTAGTGATCCAGTGTGACATCAAAAGACGTTGCACAACCAATCTCGTTTGGACAGATGTCAACACATGAATGTGCGAGCCAAGTGCCCTATGGTGACTTTCCCTCCATGCAGGGTGGTCATGTGTTAGGTGGTAAAAGGGCCACGAGAGAATGTTGCATGGAATATCATGGCAACGCCACACGTCAAAGGGATAGTTTGACCACCAGATCAGGCCTCGAGTTTAGAATGGACATGAGCTTGCTTCAATGAGCCTATAATTTGACATCCGGTGGTTACGTGTCACAATATGGTGAAGGTATGTTGGTGGCACATGATAGGACACATGTTCAGGGTCCCATCTCATATCGGATCCAGCGTCTAGGGATGAGGTTTATGAAGGCACTTTCGATGGGTCGATGGTCTGGTAACCCAGTGGGATGTCGAATGACATCACCTAAACGATGTCCAATGAACAAGTGGCACCTTATGATAGGGCCACATACCTTGAGCTTCAAATCATGTCGGATTAGGCCTTTGGGCGTATAATACTTTGGAAAATTGGTCGAGGTCCAAAGACCTAATAGGCTGATAGTCTGGAAGAATAGTTGGCAAGTGCCACACCAAGGACCATGTATGCGTTAGAGGGTGACGTGGAGTCACATGGCATTATTATGGAAGAAGACTTAAAACTTTAAGAGGCCATATATTTTGATCTAGACCTTGGATCGAGAAAAAATTATAGTCGTTGGAAAGCTCTTGACAAGAAGAAGGTGATGGTATCCGTTTGAAGAGGATTTGAGGTGGTCGAGGTAAAATGAAAATTTAATACCCCATCCCTTAAAGGATAATTAGGGAGTTGGTTGTGTTACAAGGTGGTATCAGAACATAGTTCAAACACTAGGCCTGGATGGGCTAGAATACAGTAATAGGATTAGTGTAACAAGGCTAAGCTAAGCGTGTTGAAAAGTGTTTCTTCCTTAAAAGAATTTTTAGTGTTTTCATAATCACCTTGAGAGGGGGATTGTAGAATGAAACTTTGAAATCTATTATGCAAAGAATTTACTTGTTGAAATCACAGTAGAAGAAAACTCATTGCTTCATTGTTGGAATGATACCTACTCCTATAGGAGCGATAATCTACTAACAAGCATTAAAGGTAAGACCTGATTGTGAATGGTGAAAGAGAAACATCATGTTGAGGACTATTTAAGTTCAAAGAATGATTGAACTAGCACTTACAATGATACCTCTAAGCATGGGTGCTCCTCGAGCCTCAGTCATTGTAAGGATTGTCTACATAAGGGCTAAGACCCATGAGGAAAACTCCTTATGGATGAGAAATTGAGCATGGGTAAATAAAATCCCTGGTAGTATAGTTACTGCCTAGGTTAAATACCAAATCCTATAAGTATAAGTCCTCATGTTGAAAGGACTAGTAGAAAATTGTAAGGTCCATTTAATTGACCTATAATGAATGAAAAGTGTTACTGAAATAACCTAGTTAACTAAAAGATTCCTTTGGGACTGATGCTAATCCTCGTAGAAAGTTAAAGTGATGTGGACTTATGAGAAATTTTGTGATCTCATGACTGTATTAAAGAAATATTAACCTAAGAGCATGTCTATGCATATTATTGCAAAAGGTAGACAACTGAAACACTTATGCACTGAGGGCATGGATAAGATGCTTGGTGCACACGATATGTTGTAATGCATATGGTACTGAGAAAGCATGAATGTAACATGCAAATATATATAGTATGACCTATAGTGAGTTGTAGGGAATGATCTACTAATTGACCTTTTAGATGAGAATAGTATGATTATAGAAGCATAAATAAAATGTTGATAATACTACTATTATTTCCCTATAAGGATAAGGTTGTAATGACTAATGGAAAACCGATATAAAGTCTGGTAAAGGAAGTGTTGGAGAATTTCTAGATGATCAACTGGTCATATTTACATCCCAAGGTCGATGGTGTCCATGTGAATGTGGCTTCGTATGATTAGAGAGAAGTAAAAGTGGATTTAGTAAAGGATTCCCTTAGTAAAAGGTATGCTGGCCAAAAGTGAATTGAGGCATGGAAATTGAAAAATTGGGCATTTTGTGTGCCCTGCATAATGATGTAATTACCTAGTCTATATTACTGAATTGTGAAATGTTGATTGTAGTAGTTGGGAAAGACTGGTGTCTTGATGGTTGCTTAATTACAGAAAGGGCATCACGATTAATGAATATACCCATAAAACTAGCCATAAGATTGGCTGTAAGATCTCTGAGAGAGATGGTATGGAAGTTTAAAAATTCAATTTGTGTGAATAACATGGAAAAAGGTGCAAGCAATGAACTTTTCTGTTGAGTATCTATGTATGTATATATGTGTTGGAGTGCATGGATTGAATGTGTTATAGGGTTGCCTAGTATGAAGACAGAATATGACTTTGTTTGTGGGATTAGTCATATGGATGAATGTAAGTTCCAATTAGAAAAGGATGATGTAAAGTCCAAATAAATGAATAAGATGATACAAAAATGTGCAAGTGATGTACATATGTGATATGTGAGCATATGCATGTGAAAAACATGGCAAGACTTCCTGAACAAGTAGGTTGTGATACAATATGTGTACTTTCCAAATCTGATTAATGACATAGATACATGGTTGACCCTATGTTGGAGGGTCTGATTATCTCAATGGAATAATAACTTGAGGAGGATGTGTTCCAGTCCTTGAAGGAAAGCTAGTGTAAATTGTTGAAAGAATAAATAAGCATAAATGCTCTACTATCATAAAGGAAGGAAATATGATTTTTCCTTTGGGGATTGCATGAGGATGATTGTGAGCAATTATGAATTAAATAATTTTAAAGAAAATGTGCATGTGAACTGTAAAGTGTGCCTAGGGTAGACACACATAGACCTATACTAATTCATATGGTTAAGTGCAAAGTGAATGAAAGCACAACTTGAAAGAAAGCTAAATAACATAAAAATACCTATTTAAATCTAAATGCATAATAGAGATGCATGTTGATAATTCCTTAGGGAATATTTGGTAAGAATATGAAATGACAAAGCTAAGGTTGACTCAAAGTTAAGATCATCTCAGATAGTTATGGATATGCAATAAGGAAGTTGCATTATGAGACAATTCCATGTGGAGGAACTATGTTGGGACTCTATCAAGAGAACCTAGTCATAATATTAATGAATGTTGAGATTTAGGCAATGGACTATAAAGTCTAATTATATAAGAACCCTCGATTACATTCAAAAACATAATGCATGCATGGGAGACATGTCAATGAATAGTGACCAATATTATTGGTAATGTGCCGAATGCACTGGTTCATGATTAACTTATGAAACAAAATATTGTTGTTGTAACATAATTAATCTACCCAAAAATGTCAATATGAACTTGATTAAGTCTGCTCAAGGAAGAGAGTAGGAAGATCCCAAGAGGGATAGATTATTGAAGCAAGGAAAGAGAAAAGGTGAAATATTTTTCTCACTTTAAAACTCTAATGTATGAGGTAGAGTTGTATACCCTAAAAAGAACGATTGTGAAAACAAGCACATGTGGTAAAATAAAAATAAAATAATGAGTATGTTTAGTTGAATGATTTTGGTTAAATCCATGAATGTGCAAAGGTAGAGATGCCTTGGGAATAGTTCAGTTAAACTGAAAATTCCAAATTGTGTAGAAGGTGTTGGATAAGGGAAGAATCCCTTGACTCATTTCTTGTTGTTATTAAGTTTCTCTAGTATGAGAGACTGGTATGTTGTTGTATGTGAATATTTTGGCATGAGAATGATGATAGTTGTATGATCGTAGAGACAACTGGAAAATTTGATTGTCTTTGCACTCATGAAAACCATGAGGGCAATGAGATGAATGCATAAAGATATGTTAAGGAATATCTAAAAATGTTTTGTTGAATTAAATACTATGGCACATGCATTTTGGACTTGTCATAACAACTGGCATAATTTTGAATGTGATGATGCATGTTATGTGTAGGAAATAATTGGAGTTGTTTGGGAAAGGACAACTGCCAATGGTGGATGTCCTCAAGCAAGAGGAGAAATTCAAGAAAGGTTGCTGATAAAAGAGAAATGTGAAAGGGACTTTAGAAGTCCCTAGGAGGCACCATTGATGAGGTAATATCAAAGAAGGTGATGGAAACCAAAATAGGTATAAATATTTCATGCCATATGACATGAGAGGTAAAAGGGGTTTGGGTAATAATACCTTCTGAAATAGTCTATGTTTTGATGTTATGCATGAGATCTGAATGGTTGTTGTATGCCTTTGAAACCCAAGTAGGGTATGATTAAGGAAGAAGAACCGAATGATGGAGGTGTGAACCTATGACAACCAAGGATGATTGAAATCCTTCGAAGAATTCATGAACAAATATATGTCATGAATACATTTCCCAATCAAGGAGTGATTGGGAGCAAAAGTGATCAAGATCGGCACATTGATGTAATTCATTGAGGTGATGCATGTGGTAAGATTGTGGAAGATGTATCTTCTAGTTCTCTATAGATTTGTACGATGGAAAACAGAGAAATTAGGTGATCCTAAGTGTTGGTACCCTGACTATTGGTGGAGAAGAATACTTGAATGAATTTAGGTGAAACCTTCAGTTTCATGTTATAATTTTAGGTTGTGAACAATTCAGAGCAAAAAATACAGTTATGTTGTAATAATGAATGTGGATAAAAAATCCATGTGGTGAGAGGTTGGTTGAATTACAACATGCCATGGAAAGAGTGCCCAACATGAAAAGTAATAATCCAAAATCAATTCAAGGGTGTGTTTTGTGAGAATGTGACCATGAACATTGGCACATTGGTTAAGTTCAATTAAGATTTGAATTGCATTGGATGGGTTCATATGCTAAAATGAAACATGTAGTAAAGAATGATATTTTCTTGAATGAATAGTTTGTTTGGGTGTGTGAAGAATGCTTTTTAGAATGAGGGGTCTTGGATATAGTAGTGTTGTAAGTCCATAAGGAAGACAAATTCCTGCTGAGCCAAACTTTTATGAGAAGGAAAATCTCATACTTGTGAATATGGTTCCTATATGAAACATATCATAAACAAAATTGTGAATTAGAAAATATGTGGGTAACAAACTTGAAACAAATTAGATTGAAATTGATGTTATGTCTCACGGTTTCTATATGCATGTGATACAGGTGAGATAACGGATTTTTCCTAGAGGGACATATGATGGTTGTCAATCTTGGAAAGTGTAGAAAAAGGATACCTTTGTGACATTAGAACCATGTGATACACCATGATCGCCATAAAAGAATATCGTGTTGAGGTAACATGGGTTGGAGGGATGCCTAGGAAAGAGCAAGTCGGAGGGATGCCTCGACTGTAAGACATGAGGAATTCTTGGAATTGTTTTTTTCTGGTGCAAGAAAACCTTGGCAAGGAAATATGGATCACCCAAGGGACTATATAGAAGAGAAGGGGATTCCTGAGCCTAGGCTTGGAGGGTGAGTGACTGCAAGGAAGAGGAGACTTAGATCATTTTTGTAATTTGTTGATTACGATCATGCGCACCATGGGTATGTCAAGGAAAACAATGATCCTAGCTAATGAGATAGCCATATCGATGAAAATCCATAAACTACATAGAGAAGTATCATGTTGATTGTAAATTTCCTCTTGAATTATGAACAATAATAGAATGTTTATGCATGAAATTATTAATTGACATGCTTGTTGCTTGAAATTGTCGTAGACATGTGCTAAATGCCAAGAGTCTGGGAAAGGACCAGACCAAGAAAAGTAAGATGATGTTGCATCCGCTGAAAGATAAAGGCATGGTAGTTGTTACTGGGAAAGAACATCGAGGACGGTGTTCCTTTGAAGGGGGGGGATTGCAACACCCCTTTACTAAACCCATGATTATATTTAATTAATCATAGTTAATGATTTTACATGCCATGGCATGTGAATAATGTAAATGTATTATTATTTTATTTAAGTTTGACAACAATTGACTGTGGGGGTAGAGCATTGAAGTACTAGCCATGATACCACTAAAGGAAAGAGTGAGGAAAATTAGAGAGGGGTTCATCATAGTAAATAGGACCCAAACCTCCTTGCTGATAATATTTGATATTTAGATTATTTTCCTCAACCTTGATTTCAAGGAAAATTAGTTAATAAGGAAGGATGGTAGTTGGACAACCAACTACCCCAAACAAATCTAGGTATGGGAGATCATGTTAGGACAGCTGAAACTGTCAACTATAGGTACAACAATGTATCAATTTTGCAGATAAGATTGACCCAAGTTCCTTATGACAGAAGGAATGGGACATGTCGATAACCTTCCCGATGGGTTATGTGCAGGGGATGCATGAATGGAAAAAGGAGAGGATAGAGAGATGAATGCGGGGGGAAGCACATAAAATAAGAGAGAATAATAGCTCTGAATCTTGGGTTTGAAGATCCTAGAAACTCGACCTGAGCTGAGAAGGCTATGAGATTGATACTGTGAAGGTATCTGACAAACCTCGGGGAGGCCTCATCTAGGTGGGTGTGGGGAAATCCCTACCAAGAGTGGTGTGAAGGAGAGTGTCCTTCACAAATTTCTAAGAACCAGATAGAGAGGTTCCCTAGTGGTATCACGACTTGGCATGAGGGTGGCCAGAGTGCTAATAATGAATGCCTCTAAGCCTACGATTGGGTGGACAGGTGAACACCTACAATTAGTCAATTGTCTACCTCATGAAAACAAATAAGTATCTAAGCCTCTTATAGAGAAAATAATAGATAAATTATGCATGCCGATGTATTTATAATTTCCTTCCTTGATTTCATAGTTGAAATGCTCATTCTAGTGAATTGATTATGTATTAACAATGAAGATCGAGCAGACAAGAGTCTCCATGGAACATCTGAAATGAATCCTTTTTCAATCTACTAATTTGTGAATGTTGTTTACCATCTTGTTGTAGTCATATCTCCTTTCATAGAGAAGGATTATACTATTGAGTTTTCTAGGTTAAAAACCTCGGAAAATTGAGTGCCATATTCTTGTATAACATAGTGTAAGTCTGAGAGGAACAGTAACCGTAGATATGAGGAGTCAAGTCGATCCTGACAGTCAAAATATGGGTGAGTTAACCATCTGAACTCTTTGTTGGGTCAATGATACTTAGCAACCGTCAGATCCCAAGTTTGGGATGGATATCAGTCACTGAGATGGTCACACACCTTAGAGATTCCCTCGCAGTGTCCTGGAATTTATTGGTCGTTGGTTCGATGGGTCAATCATACCCCACCGTTGATTGGTTATAAAATCTCAAGAGAGAATCATCGTTGGGGTACCAGAGTACCGAAACGTGGAAAATGTTTAAGTTATGTTGGTTGGAAGGTCCGATACCCAGGGACCAGGGTTCCAACCCTCGGTTCCTCTTTCCAGTCACATATGAATTAGGAACATGAAGAGGGGATATTGACCGTTAGATACGAACACCGAGAGATCACGACCATTGATTTCCCTTAGGGAAGCTTAGAAGGGAGGCTCCACGCCCGTTATACCATGAAAAACTTCGGTCGTTGAAGGTGAGATAGGAGGGATATCCACCATTGAAATAGGTCAAGAAAGGTCAATCAAACCCCCGAACCCCGAAATTTCCTCCCAAGTTTAATTTGTTGGCACGGGTCGATGGCCCAGTGGTCAGGAATCCACACGGGGTTCCAAATCCCTTTACTTTGTGTGTGTGTGTGTGTGTCCTTAAATGAGAAGTAATGTCATGTGTGACATTGAAGTCACCTAGGCAGGAAACATGGTTGAGAATTCCACGCGACGAATATTGATTCATCCATGGGTCATGAGAAGGGTCGAGTAAGGTCCTAAGACCCTATATTAGCACCCTTAAGTAATATCTGTCAAATTACTCATAGAGATATCAGTCATAGATCTCATTGTAAAGACCAAGATACATAACCCTGAGTTTAATTTAGTTAATCCCCTCGTAATCATGGGTATTAGTTTCACTAACCCCCTCATAATCATGGGCATTAGTTTCACTAAACCCCTTGTAATCACCAGTTTGGTGTCTCTCAAACTTCATGTTACTTAAAAGTCTCGGTGTCTCGATATCTGTGATGATGTGTCACTTAGAGGACTTTCCACTTGTTAGGTGAATATTTGGGCTGTGTTCCAGGGTGGTAGCATGTGTGTTATATAGGTGAAACAAGTTGTCCCTTGGTTCGTGGGTGATTTATGCATGGGTCATGTCGGGTTTGAGCCTTGTAACATCACCTTGGTTTTTCAACTGTCAGAGCTACTAGTCGATGGGTCTTGGTGGTAGATCTTCATAGAAGTTCAAGATGAATTCTAGCATCGCTACATATCGGAGCATCAGAACCTAGAAGAGTTATAAGTCCAAATACTTTTGGAAGCTTGATAGGTCGATATTCGGCGGGTGAGAGGATATCCACTATAGATCTGCGAGAACCTGAATCAAATCCCAACCGTAGATATTGCGGGTTCATAACCCTGTGATGAACTTGATTATGATCTCATAATTACATGATTAGTATTAACTAATCCTCTTGTAATCTAACTAATCCCCTTGTAATCCATGACACCCAGATATTTCCAAGTTAACACCACATGTAAGATCTGACATTCGGTTCCTAGTGGTGACATGGCATGGGAAAAGTGGTCCACGTGTTATGATGAAGGAAGGCCACATGTCATGTGGATTTGGTTGAATTAGACAGGGATCTGTGGGGAAAATGAGTGCCACATGTCGAGTAGTATGGTCACCACATGTCATTCCACACGTCATGGCACGTGTCTCACCACGTTTCATGCCACACGTCATGCCACGTGTCTCACCACATGTCATACCATGTGGCAGTAAGGGAATTCACTAATGAGTCAAATGCGGGTTTGACGAAGGATGTATACCCTTGGGGTAATGTTGTTGGATCATGACCGTCGGATTTGAGGATAAACCTCCATGTTGATCTAAGTCAATGGGAGTCAATCATCCCCCGGACCATTGGGGAGTTTTGTTATCTGGATGTTCTAAGAATTTTGATAGCCCGGTGATCCGGTGTGACTTCAAAGGAAATCACACAACCGATCTCCTGTGGATAGATGTCAGCATGTGAATGGGCATTCCAAGTACCCTGTGGTGATGTGCACTCCATGTCAGGATGCCATGTTTCATGTAGTAAGAGGGCCACGAGGGGATGTTGCATGGAAGATCATGGAAATGCCACATGTTAGAGGGATAGTTCGGCCACTAGATCTAGCCTTAAGTTTAGAATGGACACGAAATTTTTCTGATGGGACGATAATCCGACATCTGGTGGTTACGTGTCGTGAAATGGTGAAGGTCGGTTGGCGACACCTGATAAGACATGTGTTTAGGGTGCCAACTCATACTGGATCAGACATCTAGGGTTGAGGTTTATGCAGGAATTTTCAGTGGGCCAATGGTTTGGTAATCCAGTGGGACGTCAAATGATGTCACATAAACAATTCATGATGAACAAGTGGCACCTTATGATGATGCCACATACCTTGAGCACCAGATCATGTCCGATCGGGCTTTGGGCGTATAAGACTTTGGAAAATTGGTCGAGGTCCCAGGACCCGATAGGATGAGAGTCCAGAAGAACAGGTGGTAGGTTCCACACCAACAACCACATCTTTGTTAGAGGGTGACGTGGAGCCATGTCGGTGCCATGTGGCATTATTATGGAAGAAGACTTAAAAAATTTAAGAGGTCATATATTTTGATCCATAACTCGGATTGAGACAAATTTATAGTCGTTGGAAAGCTCTCAAATAGTAGAAGGTGATGGTATCCTTTTAAAGGGGATTTGAGGTGGTCGAGGAAAAATAAAAATTTAATACCCCATCCCTTAAAGGGTAATTAGGGAGTTGGGTGTGTTACACAATGTTTGAATACATATATATAGAGATCATGCAGTCATTATTGAAAAAGGATGGGATTTGGATATATGAAGGTATTGGGGTATTTGAAGGAGGTTCTCCTATTCTTTAAGGAGTTATTATGTAATTCATCTCTCTTATCTATTTGGTAATTGTGCTACACGCTCACATATTGTGTACATTGTGTGCACTTTGGGTTATTATGTTATCTTAAGTATTTTTTCCATAACATGTAGGTTTAGAAGAAATAGGCTTTGTTAGATCTATAACAGTCTTATCTTGGATTTTAGTAGTACTAGTAAGCATACCTTCAAACCTTATATCTTCACCCTTAATTCCACCTTAATGTGAAGAAAATATGGTTGTTCTACACATTCTTCCTCTATAGCTTGGGTTGGGGTTTCCAAAGTTTCCCTAGGTATACAACATTTTATTCTATCTTGGGCAATAGCCAATTTCAAAAGAAATTTCTTATTCAACTTTCTAATCCTTCTATTATTTTTCCATAACGTGGCATAAGAGGATCAATGTTTCCAAAAGGGTTTCTAGTGATGAGGCTTACCCCTTTTGTCCCTCCTTGCTAGTTATGTCTCTTCAATTATCCCCTCCACAACATCCAACTATTTTGTCTCATCTATATCATCTAACCATTATGTTTCTTATGTAGCATCCAACTATTATGTTCCTTCAATAACATTGGATGCTTATGTTCTTTCCACAACATCTGACTATTATGTTTCTTCTAGTGCTCCCATAGCTTTACTGGTGTTTCTACATTTTCTTCCTTGCGATGTGATAACTATAGTAGTTTCCTCAACCAACACGAACCTAGTGTGATATTGTTTAAAACCTTTCTTAGATTCTTCCTACAAAGCAACATATTCCCCTATACTTTGTTTGCTACTTACAAAGGGAGAACTCCCTATAGTGATTCTTTATACTCCTCTTCCTATAGTGATTCTTTATACTCCTCAATTGTTGGATGGCTTGGTCCTGCTTTGTCATCCTCCAATGGATATGTCTCTATTATTATGGTACCCTCCATCTCTTTTTTCTATTATTATCTAACGTTATTGTTGTAAAGAAAAAGATTCCTAGGTCTATCATGTTAAGAGAAAGCATTCACAATGAGAAATTTAATAAGACCATGATGAGCTAATCTCTTCACAATACTTTTACTATTATCTCTCACCATTTTAGCCATAGTCTACAAAGACCAAAATAAAAAGAAGAGAAGGTTGATGTGACATTGATGTCTCAAATGTGTGAGGATATTGAAATGATAGAGGTACAATAAACTAAATCAGCCTTCACAAGTGATATACTTATGAATGAAATAGGAAACTTCATCCCCGTGGGTGGAACAATGAGGTACCTTTTACCCCCTTCTCTAATCTCTGTAATGTCTCATCCCTTACCAAGAAATCAAGACGAGCATTAATAACCATTGTTCAATGTTCAAACCACCACTCATCGTCTATCGGTGGAATCGTAACCCAATATATTTGCTCCTTGGTAACATGAATTTGAACACCTCACAAATGGTCATTGACAATCAAAAATATCGAGAGAATTATAATGCTACTACGGGATCAAGCCCTTGTAATTTTTTAAAATAAGTAAGTCATCCTACTTCCTAGAAGATATGCATAACGATTAGGTTGGAACATACATGATCAAACCCCATGGGTTCATGTCAAACTACATAACCACGCATTGTAGCAAAGAGGAGGATGAATAAATTTAGAAAGAATTGACATCACATGAGGCACTAAAATCAAATGATTTTGGAAAGATTTTTTAGTATGCTATTTAATCATGCGAACTACCTCGAGGTGGTTATGTGATAGAAATTATATTTAATTGATATTTATGAATGTGACATGGTAAACCTCCCCCCAAATCTTATGTTTTACTAACCTCAGAAAACGAGGGTTGGAAATGATGATGTGAATGGAAAGTCTGGGAGGAAGAAAGACCCAAAGAATTTTCAAAAATAAATTCAAAGTTAACATTTATACTGAAGAAACAATAGAGAACTTACCTTAATGGTCGATTATTGTAAAATGGAATCTTCGACAAGACAACTAATATTGCAGAGATCTAGAGTCAAAGAATCAGTCAGAATGATCCAAAGCAACTGTAAGTGCTAAGTATACATAGCAATGAAATAGTGTTGAGAAAATTGAATGATGAATGGTAACTCAGAAGGAGTGCAAAAAATCATATTTTGAACATAGAGGAGGCCATGCCATGGTATCCATGTCACTCCAATGGACCCGTGGCATATAATAATGGTAAAATAATAGGATCTATAGCAATGAAAATGACTATGCGGATAAAAAAATGCCCCAAACTATTGGATCAGAAGAAAACTATAGGTTTAGTAGCAGGCCTACTAGATCCACAACATCATCATAGTGAGGAAAAATAGAATTTGCAGCAAGCAAGAAACTGCAAAATGTCAAACAAAAAAGTCAAAATTTTGGATGCTTTTGTTTGTGTGTTCATTTGTTTACTTTTGTTTTTATTTTCTTTTTTCACAAACATTGTCTATCAATCAAGCTTATTTTCAAAGAAGATTTTTCTAACTATCCAATATAATTTTCACAATCAGAATTTGTTGAAGTCAAGTAATACTAGCTAGAGACTAGTTTTCTAACACTCTAAGGTACAATGGCACTTAAAAATAGGTTTTCACCACCAATTTGTTTTTTCTTTTTTTTCTTCTTTTCTTTTTTAATTACAACCTACAAATCAAAGAGTTGTAGGCTCAAGTGATGTATTCATCGAACCAACAATATCCATGTTTGATTGCTTGGCTATGTCTCTAATGAAAGCATACTTTGGCAATGGTTTCTAATATAACTTCAATTGATGGTCATTGGCCATGAGAGGGGTTATTTCCTCATCAATTATGTGTAAATTGGTGGAGCCATTGTCATAGGAAATATCAACCTCATAAAGACCAGGCCACCAAGTGTGAATCTTTCCCTTGCAATCCTTGAATCATGAATCAAACAATAGGGCTCAATCTCCTAGTTGGAATGTTTTCTCCTTGATGAACTTGTTATGCCACTTGGCCCTTTGTTTTTGTACAATAGAATTCAGAAGTAAGGTAATTTGATGAAGTTAATAAAATTCACTAATTTTCTCCAAGCGATAATTTTAGGCATCTAAAATATCCATCCCTACCAACAAAGTAATCCTTAGTGTTTTAAATTCAAACTCAATAAGAAGGATTACTTGCTTATCATACACAAGATCATAGGGGCTTTGAAACGTGTAGTGTTTATTCATGTAGTACGATAACCCAAAAAGCTTCTAGAATCCTACAACCTAATCTCTATAATGTATCTACAAAATCTTGGTTAAGATAGATTCTATATTTTTTTTATTGGCTTCAACTTTCCCACTAGATTATGGATGATATGGGGTAGAGGTTCTATCCCTGATATGGTACTATTTGGTAATGGAATGGATAATATTTGAAGTGAAATGTGTTCCCTAGTCTATACAAATCTCACAAGGCACTCCAAATCTAAGGAAGATGTCTTCATATAAGAAATTTGCTACAGTTTGTTTTGTTGCTTTGGTAAGAGCCTTGACCTCAACTCACTCGGTCACATAATTGGTACATACCAAGATATATACCTTCTTCTTGGATGGTGGGTTGATAGGTTCCAAAAATTCTAGAGCCCATTTTTCAAAAGGATCGACCACAAAATGAGGTTGAAGGGGCACCTCATCTAATTGTATAGATTTTCCCATTATATGACAATTGTCACATCTTTTCATATACTTTTTGGCATCTCAAAAGATGGTGAGACAATAATATTCTAGATGCAAAAAATTGTTGGTATTTATTTTATCAACAAAGTACCCTCCACAAGGTTTTTCATAACATTCCTTTAGTATTTCATAGAGCTCATCCTCTTGGACAGAACATCGAATAACAATATGCAACCCTTTGCAAAAATTATGGCACTAAACCCATGAATACATTTCACTTTGCTTGACAATTCTTTGTCACTCTCTTGGTGAAATATGCTTCGAAATCTTTCTTATAGCCAAATAGGTGGCAATATCTGCAAGCCACATTGTGTTAATAGAAATGAAAACAAATGGACATCAAGAAAAACATCCTCAATAATAATGGCATCCCATCATTAGTGAGTTGGAAAATAAAGTCTACAACAACATTCACTTTTCCTAGCTTGTAAAGGATCGTGATGTCAAATTCGTGTAGCAATAATAACCATCTTGTCACTCAACCACTAGTAATAGGTTTATTCATCAAATAATGGATGGTAGAGTGGTCAATATGCATAAATAAAAGACAAATAAGGATATAATGATGGATATTATTAATAACATGGAAAAAAATAAGAAACTCCTTTTTGTTGAGTTTTCAATGAGCTATGGCTCATGGATTGAATTTAAATTTTTTTGTTTAGTTTTACTTGAACCATAACTACTGCAGCAAACCAAGAACACAAGAAGAACAACCATGCACAAGAACACAACAAGTATTTTGGGAAACCCTTCTCAACAAGGGAAGAAAACCCAACCATTCCTTTGCTATATTCTTCAAGAGAAAGACCTCCCACACCATCACCAAACCTAGCACACAAGATGGTGTTGTAATTCTCATAATTTCATACCACAACTTCCGAAATCATGAGATGACACAATGATAAGTGTGTTTCTGCAATGGGGATTCAACTTTATTTATATAAGACTTTTCACATCAAATGATGTGTCTATTGGCACAATAGGGCCGACCTCAATAACTCAAAATATAATTAGTAATTACCATATTAATTATCTTTTATATTAATTATCTTTTACATTAAGGCGGGGCCGACCTGTACCCTTTACATTACAAATAGGATTACAGGTAAGTCTGACTCTTGAACAATATAGCAAGGTATCTCATACACCCACTAACTCTCAGCCACTAGGGGCACATCCATAGGGATGTCCACATCTCTATCTCACTACGTCTCACAAGAGAACCACACTCACTAGTTCTCAACCACTAGGAACACGTTCACCTATGCTCATCCACATGCACGTCCAACTCAACATATCTTCTTTCCCACTGCATTACACATGAGAGTCATCTGGAGTTCATCATCTCAACTCACTTCTCAGAGGAGGCTAATACATCATTTCATCTCTGTCTCATAATGATGCACCCAACTCATGGGAATTCACACATTCACATGTGCTCAGCCACGGGCACGTCCAACTCATCAGATCTTCTTTCTCACTGCGTTACACAGGAGAATCATCTGAAGTTATTCTCAACTCTCTGTAAGGAGGAGGCCAACACGACATTCTAGTTTTGTCTCACTATAATGTCCCCCACCTCTTGATGAAGAGGTTTTGGAGAGGACTTAGTGGCCTAGGCATCCCCACTAGGCCATAGTCTCACACTGNTATGGATTTGGTATTTTTCTTGTTGATGCTCTTGAGCATACAATTTTGAGGGTTTTGATATTGCAAACCCTAGTGAGCAGCTCAATGGTGAAAGACTCCACTCACCTATCTCCAAGCTTGGTCTCAGGGATGAAATACTGCACCTACACCATTCTACAGCTATCATTTACCCAAGAGGATTAGCAGGGCCATACCATTTGGATCAGGAGGGTTGTACCAGCAAGGGTTTTCTTGCAGGGGCGCACCAATTGTTGAGGAAGAGTTCGATCCAACCAAAGGAAGGAGCTTAAGAGTTTTCCAGCATTAGGGTTTTTCTTGCAAGCCCTTTCTCATCATTTTGAGGGATTCTTGGAGGAGTTATCTTGTCCCTATCATTTACTGCAGGTTGGGATGATTTCAGGAGGAAGGGTACGACTTGGAGATTCAATAATTCTCAGATCTAGAAGGTTAGAGGCTAGATATGATCTTGAGATTTCTCTCAAGTGCTTGTGGTGCCCGATCTATCATCCGAGAGAGTTTCAGATGATTCAGAGGCCCCATTCAGCTAGGCCGTACTATTGTCCATATTCAGGGTTTCAGGAGGGCCTTACTATTCTAGGGTTTCCATAGTTTGAGAAGGAAGCTTTAGGGATTGAGCTTCAGACTCCAAGAGAAGGCTTCCCTTGCCTTGATCCATCATTGAGGAGAGTTGGGTAGCTTAGGAGGTATATATATTCAGGAGGGCCGAACCCTTGGTACCCTTGTCTTCAGTAGGTTGTACTAGTAGTCATTAGGGCCGTACCAGTTGCCGGGGGGAGGCCGAAACCATAGTTTTGTAGTGGAGCATTCATCTTCTATTACCAGCCTTTGGGAGGCTTGTTTGGTATCTCCGGGAGCATTTTGTATACAACTCTATTATTGTCTTGAAGCCATCTACTTCAGATCTGCTTCGGTATTGTATCAGGTGCTTGCTTTCTCATAATAAAGTTCAACTATTTGCTTGTGAGTACTATCTTGTGTAATAATGATAGTCTTCATATGATTACAATGATTCTTGTATAAATCTATGGATGAATAACTGAATAAACCCTAAGGCCGAAATATTCATGGCCAACTTGCATACACAACAAACAATAATCAAATCAGTGGTTAGTTAGTGGTTCCAAGCAAAAAAATTGGCTTGGGATCATTACAGTGGTATTAGAGCTTTGATCCTCCACACCCGTGAGGATTAGTGCATGCAGAGGCACAGTGGTATCTTTATGGGAAGAAGGAAAAAACCAACCAGTGAAACAGAGGCCGAAATGGAGGGTTTAGGAGATGACCATGAAACACAGGGCTTGGCTTTCTTGGCAGCCAAATTTAACAAATTCTAGCAAACCTTGAATCTCACAGAAGGCAACTTGGTCCATCATTTATAGGAAAACCAGGAGAAAAATTGAAGGGGGAAGGCCGAAATCACTGAGACCTTGAAAAAGGTAGACGGGAACCTAAAAAAAATTGGTGAGAACTAGACACTGATAACCAAGATATTAATGGAGATGACTCATAAGGGGAAGGACCCTGAGACGTATGGAAGCAAGGAAGCTTGTGGATATGGTGGTTCCCATGGTGAAACTAGATACAGTATGGAGAAAGCCCCCAGTTTTGAGGGAAGCCATGGAGGAGGCACATCATATGGAAAAATGGGTAGCAGGGCTAACCCTAGGCCATACTTTCCCACGTTCACAGATGGACAGGTGCAACAGGAATAGGTGGACGACTTTATGGAGCAGATGGCATAATGTACGAAGGAGTATTATGGCTTGGATATGTTAACTCAAAGGCAGATGTCCTTGGATCAATACTACCAACTCAAGTTCAGAAACAAGCCCAGGCTGAGCCATAGGAGAAGCTACAAGTTTGAACGAAGAGAAGGGAAGATGGAAATTCTATATTTTGATGGCATGGCCAAGATGACAGCACAAGCATGGGTGAAAAAACTGGATACATATCTACAGCTTAATCCCATGAGGGAGTTGGAAGCCATCAAGTTTGCCACTATGTAATTGAATGGCAAGGCTCATGATTGGTGGTATCATGGACTCACCACCCTAGGTCACAATCAGATAGTGTCCTATACTGAATTCACCCTGAGGCTCATGGATAGATTTGATCAAGGAGATCCAGAGCTACACTTCTGGGAACTCACATAGCTCAAGCAAACAGGTATGGTTGAGGCATACATTGAAGACTTTCAGAGGTTGGCAGTAATGGTGCATGATATATCACCAACTAGACTCATGATGCTCTTCACCGAAGGGTTGGTGGAACCCTTGAAGGGTTTGGTTAAGGATTTTAAGCCTACCAACCTACAGGATGCAATTTGGAGGACGAAGGACCTAGGACCAGCTGCTAGGCCAAAATTTATACCTAGACCACCCCTTAACACCGGAGGAAGAGACCAGAAACCTCCAATGAATCAAGGAGGACGTGACCTAAGGGGGTTTGACAGGGGTCGTGGCAGAATGGATGACAACACCAGGAGGGAACTTAGAAGGAAGCAACTTTGCTTCACATGCAAAGAACCATGGAACCCATCACATAAGTGTATGAGTCGTGGCCAGGTGCACTGCATAGAAGTGACCTCAGACAACGATAAGGAGGAAGATTGCGGCCAAATATAGAATATAGAGGCCGAAACCATAGAGACAATTGAAGAGGAGATCCCAGAACAACAGAACAACACAACTGAAGGGAATGCCACCTTGGCATCTATCAGTGGGGTGCCCAAAGTTAACACTTTCAAGATGAGAGGAGTCTTGCAGGGGTAGAAAGTATCAGTATTGATTGATGGGGGAGCATCTCACAACTTCATTGACTTAGCATTGTTGAAGAGAAGGCATATACCTGCAGTGGAATTTGAAGGGTTCAAGGTGGAGGTAGCAGGTGGAAGCACTATGCCTTGTGACATATACATACCAGGTATGAAGCTTACATTGGGTAGGCATGAGTTGGTACATGATGTATATGTGATGGATCTTCCAGACACTAATATAATCCTTGGAGTTCAGTGGCTCAACACATTAGGACCTATCACCACCAACTACAAGACGATGGATATGTCTTTCACAGAGGAGGGTGGACGGAAGATAGTGCTCCGAGGTATGACAGACAATTATGCCAAGATAGTCACGGCTAAGAGGATGGAGGCCATCTTCAAAAGATAAGAGATCGTGTATGCAGCTGAGTGTAGGGTTTCAGCACGTATGGATGAGCAGGGTAAAGTTCACTACACTCCAGAAATCCAAGAGATTATTGACAAAGACAACAAGGTGTTTGGGCCGATACCTCCAGGAGTACCACCAGACAGGGGGTTTGAGCATATCATCGAACTCGAGGTGGGAGAAAAACCAATCATCACCACACCATACAGGCATCCGAAGAAGTACAAAGGCGAGATAGAGAAAGCCATCAAAGAACTCTTGGACATGGGGCATATCAGGCCAAGCTCTAGTCCCTTTGCCTCCTCAGTAGTACTGGTCAAGAAGAAAGATGGAACTATGTAGATGTGCATTGACTTCCGGGCTTTGAATAAAAAGACAATAAAAAACAGGTGCCCTATACCTAGGATTGATGAGTTGTTGGATGAATTGCATGGGGCTATCTATTTCACAAAGATTGACCTACGTTCTGGATACCATTAGATCAAGATGAGGGAGGAAGACATCTCAAAAACAACTTTCAGGTGTCATTATGACCATTATGAGTTATTGGTAATGCCCTTTGGGTTAACTAATGCCCCAACCATGTTCCAATCTTGCATGAACCATGTGTTCAAAAAACAACTGAGGAAACATTTGTTAGTATTTTTTTATGACTTGCTCTTTTACAACAAGACATGGGAGGAACACCTTCAACATGTGGATCAGATTCTGTCTATCATGGAGGAACAGTCACTGTATGCTAAGGAATCTAAATGTGAGTTTGGAATGACAGAGGTACTTTACTTGGGACACATCATTGGAGCAAAGGGGGTATAGGTGCATCAGGAGAAAATAAAAGCCATTATGGAGTGGCGTACTCCTAAAACACTCACAAGTTAAGGGGTTTTTTAGGCATGTGCACATACTACAGGAAATTTGTCAAAGGGTTTTCCCAGCTGTGTGCACCCTTGACCGATTTGACTAAGAAAGGAGCCTTCAAATGGAGTGAAGAAGCTCAAAATATGATGGATAAGATGAAAAAGGTGATGAGCATGTGTCCGGTCCTAGCCCTTCCAGATTTTAGCTTGTCGTTTACATTGGAGTGCGATGCTTCAGGAGAAGGTATAGGGGCCATACTGATGCAGAATAGGCACCCTCTTGCCTATGAAAGATGGAAACTCAGGGGTCCTGAGCTACTCTACAACATTTATGACAAAGAGATGTTGGCCATCATGCACACCCTAGCCAAATTTCGGCAATATCTGGTAGGTGCATGGTTTGTAGTCAAGTTAGATCACAACAATCTTAAATACCTATTGGAGCAAAAGGACTTGAATGAAAGACAACAAAAATGGGTAAGCAGGATACAAGCCTATGACTTTGACATTGAGTTTGTCAAGGGGAAGAAAAACGTGGTAGCTGATGCATTATCCCGGAGGCCATCCATTTTTTCATTAACAGGTGTATTAGTTGACTGGAAGGACCACTTGGTGATGAAGTATGCAAAGGATCAACATGCTTTCCAGCTATTGGACAGACAAGTGCAGGATGATAATTTCAAGGTTATAAATGATCTCATCTATTACAAGGGCTGAATCTTTGGTTCCTGGATTGGCCTTCAAGGCCAAGGTGTTGCAGGCATGTCATAACTCACCAATGGCAGGGCACTAGGGGATCAGTAAAACGCACAGACATGTAAGGGAAAGGCTCTCATGGAAGGGCCTTAAGGAGGATGCCATAAAGCATGTTAAAGAGTGTACTACATGCCAGGAAAACAAGGATGAGCACACTCACCCAACAACACTACTACAACCCTTACCCATTCCATAGCATAAGTGGGAGAGCATATCCATGGATTTCATCACCGGGTTGCCAAAAGCACAGGGGAAGGACTGCATTTTTGTAGTGGTGGACAGGTTGACAAAGTTTTCACACTTCTTCTCTATAGCCACCGACTTTAGCGCAGCACAGGTGGCCGAACTATTCTTTAGGGAAATTTTCAGGTTGCACGGCCTACCCAAAACCATTGTCAGTGACAGGGATAGCAGGTTCATGAGTACCTTTTGGCAGGAGTTGTTCAGGTTGGTTGGCACAGCCTTGACCCCTAGTACTAGCTATCACTCACAGACCGATGGAAAAACCAAGATAGTCAACAAGTGGATTGAAGCCTACCTCAGGAATTATGTGGCAGGGCAGCAGAAGGTGTGGGTCAGATGGTTACACTTGGGAGAGTACTGCTACAACACCACCCAACATATGTCCATAGGCATGATACCATTCAGAGCCTTATACAGCTATGACCCACTATCTTTTGTAGAGATTTCTTTCGATGACATAAGGGCACAATTGGTATAGGAGTGGGTACAACAGAGCCAGGACATCCTCAGAGAACTGAAGGATCATCTACAGAGAGCTCAAAACCAATAGAAGGTTCAAGCAGACAAACACAGGGTGGACCGCACTTTTGAGGTTGGTGACTTAGTCTATCTAAGGTTGCAACCATATAGGCAGGCTTCTATAAAAAGAAGCAGAGCAAAGAAGCTACAACCATGTTTCTTTGGTCCCTACAGAATCAACAAAAAGAAAGGAGCCGTAGCTTATGAGTTAGAACTTCCACAGGGCAGCAGAATACACAACTTTCATGTGTCCTCCCTAAAGAAGGCCATCGACCAACACATCACACCTATGGAGATACTACCTCCTATGGATGAAGAAGGGCAACTTGTTCTGATTCCAGAAGAGATACTAGAGGTTCGTAAGAAAAGGCTTAGGAAAAGAAGCATCAGAGAATACCTGATCAGATGGAAGGACCTACCCATTGAACATGCCACATAGGAGAATGAACAGGTAGTCCGGGAGATAGGTTTTGAATTACTTGAGGGCAAGCAATTTCTAGCAGGGGAGACTGTAATGTCCCCCACCTCTTGATGAAGAGGTTTTGGAGAGGACTTAGTGGCCTAGGCATCCCCACTAGGCCATAGTCTCACATTGAGGGGAAAAGTCAACTAAACTAAAGATATATTCTTAAGTTGACTTAATAAAAAGAGAAAAAGAGTAAAAAGGATAACTCAATGAAGAAATAGAATTGTTGGAGGATGAGTTACGGTTAACTCTAGGGGTTAACCTAACTCAACAAAGAATTAGAAGAAAAAGTATAAAAGCAAAGTTGGGGCACACCTATTATTCATTCTGGATTTGGTATTTTGCTTCTTGATTCTCTTGAGCATACAATTTTGAGGGTTTTGATATTACAAACCCTAGTGAGCAGCTCAGTGGTGAAAGACTCCACTCACCTAGCTCCAATCTTGGTCTCGGGGATGAAATACTCCACCCACACCATTCTACAGCTATCATTTACCCAGGAGGATTAACAGGGCCGTACCATTTGGATCAGGAGGGTCGTACTAGCTAGGGTTTCCTTGCAGGGGTGCATCAACTGTTGAGGAAGAGTTTGATCTAGCCAAAGAAAGGAGCTTAAGAGTTTTCCAGCATTAGGGTTTTGCTTGCAAGCCCTTGCTCATCATTTTAAGGACTTCTTGGAGGAGTTATCATGTCCCTATCATTTACTGCAGGTTGGGACGATTTCAGGAGGAAGGGTTCGACTTGGAGATTCAATAATTCTCAGATCTAGAAGGTTAGAGGCTAAATATGATCTTGAGACTTCTCTCAAGTGATTTTGGGTGCCCAATCTATCATCCAGGAGAGTTTCAAACGATTCAGAGGCCCCATTCAGCTAGGCCGTACTATTGGCCATATTTAGGGTTTTAGGAGGGCCGTACTATTCTAGGGTTTCTGTAGTTTGAGAAGGAAGCTTCAAGGATTGAGCTTCGGACTCCAGGAGAAGGCTTCCCTTGCCTTGATCCATCACTGAGGAGAGTTGGGTAGCTTCAGGAGGTCTATATATTCAGGAGGGCCAAACCCTTGGTACCCTTGTCTTCAACAGGCCGTACCAGAAGTCATTAGGGTTGTACCAATTGCTGGGGGGAGGCCGAAACCCTAGTTTTGTAGTGAAGCATTCATCTTTTATTGGAAGCCTTTGGGAGGCTAGTTTGGTATCTCTGGGAGCATTTTGTATACAACTCTATTATTGTCTTGAATCCATCTACTTCAGATCTGCTTCGTTATTGTATCGAGTGCTTGCTTTCTTATAATAAAGTTTAACTATTTGCTTGTGAGTCCTATCTTGTGTAATGATGATAGTCTTCATATCATTACAATGATTCTTGTATAAATCTGTGGCTGAATAACTGAATAAACCCTAAGGCCGAAATATTCATGGCCAACCTGCATACACAACAAACAATAATCAAATCAGTGGTTAGTTAGTGGTTCCAAGCAAAAAAATTGGCTTGGGATCATTACTGATAGGAACCACACACCAAACTCAGAGGCTCTCTCTCAGGTCTGTGTCCTGGAGGATGTCTCACGCAACTGTAATCATTAACATTTTTTAGTTACTATTCAATTTAATTCAATGGGATAAAACATTTTACTAATAAAGTATATATCATATGGTCATTGATCTTCTTTTTGTCCAAGTATTACACCAATGGTAGCATTGGAATAATATATGGAAATATGAAAAGGTAGAGACCAATTTGGTCCTCTCAATATTAGTGTTGCTAACAACTTTTCCTTGAGAGCTTCAAAAGAAAGTTGACACTTATCAATCCAATGAAAATATACATCTTTATAAAAAGGTTTAAGGAATGGAGAATCAATATTTGAGATACAATATTTGTAATAACTATCATGTCCTAGGAAGCTATGAGCACCTTTTTGAGTTTTGGGAATAGAAAGATTTAAAATTACCTCTATTTTTGTTGGATCTACCTTAATACCTGAAGGAGAGATATGATTTCCATGTAAAATTCCCTATGTCAGTAGAATATGGAACTTCTCATGACTAAGAGAAAGATTTATTTCTTGGCATTACAAAAAAGATTTCTCAATATTATCCATGGCCTCCTTAAAGTGTTACCATACACAGTAAAATCATTAATGTAAACCTCTACACAAACATGAATCAAATATGAAAAGATACCAAGAACAACCTAGTCGAAAGTAGTAGGGATGTTGCAAAGATCAAATGGAAAGATTCGGTAAGCATAAGTTCCTCATTGGAAGGTGAAGGTAGTCTTGTCTTGATCCTTGGGGGAAATTTGAATCAGATTGTATCGACTAAACCTGTGAAGAAAGGAAACAAATTACTTACCTACCAATGTTTCAAGGACTTGAGCAATGAAAAGAAGAGGGAAATTATTTTTTAAAGTGGATTTATTTAATTCTATGTAGTCAACAAAAATATGACACTTACTATTTTTCTTGGGTACTATTATTAGTGGCAAGACCCATTGACTATACAAGATAAGATATATAAAATTCACATTAAACAATTCTGTATCTCTTCTTTCACTATCTCTTTTATAGCAAGGATCATTCAACATCAATGTTGTTGAACAAGTCAACATTCATTTTAAAAACAATTATGGCGAGGACAAAGATTTGGATGAATCCTTTTCATATTAGTGTACTCCCATGTGAATGCACCACTATTTTGTTTCAATGACTTAATCAATTAGTCTTTCTAAGAGGTCGCTAACCTAGGATTAATGTTAAATGTCTTCTCTATGCTATTTTTTATTAGTGTACTATGAGATTCTACTATGGCATATAAATAAAAAGGCATGGAATTGAATTGCAATGATATAGCAGTTAATGGATAGTTTTCTTGAGGGTCCTTGTCCAAGGTATGACTAAAGGATGGAAAAATTGGATGCCGAGACAAGTAGGGATATGCTACGAAATTGGTAATCAAATCATCTTCAGTCTCATCCTTAAAAGTTAGAGCCTATTCAAGTGTGAGTAGTGGATGAATAATTTCATCATCACTATCATCATTTTATATTGAAATAGGCATCTATTGATATGTGGAAGGATTGGAAGGAGGATATAAGGTGATTTTATTAGTATAATTTTATGAGAGATTGTCATATCTCCAAATCTACAACCAATATAGGCATATGTTAAACCTAAACATGTCCTACCCAAAATCAATGGATAGCCTTCAAGGTTGGATTTTGGCTACAATATCATGAAATATGTGGGGTGTTCATTCCCACAAATCCATGGAGACCACTGCATATTCTAATACCCCTTTTGGATTTATTTTATATTGATAATCCAACTAAAGGATTATAGGAGTTTGATGCAAATCAGGCAGTTGAAGTTTCTCCATGGTTTCCTTAGGCATGGCATTGATGGCATATCCCAAGTCAAATAAAGTGTTTGATATGGAAATTTTGTTGATAAAAACATTGACTATAGGGCTTCCTAGGTCAATGTATTTGGCCATAAAATATTTCCCAAGAATTAAGTTAGCAAGATAACCAATGACATGGACAGTTTGGGGGTCCTTTTTCCTACCATGCTTCCTTAGACATAACTCATGAACATTTCTATGATCCAACGCCTTCAAAATGATAAGAAATCAATAAAATTCAGTCCACTTCGAGGGGGAACCCTCATTTACAATACATCAACTTCAGAACACAATATGAGATGAGATAAGATGATCCTAATACTAGATATTCTTGATTATCTATCTATCTATCTATATATCTATCTATCTATCTATCTATCTATATATATATATATATAGGAGATAAAGCGTTACAATTATAATGAAAGGGTGCAAAGAATGGTTCTAGCCAACCTACTAGAAATGTAATAATTCAATATTTAGGGAATAATAAGGGGTTTTATACATATCATGGGGCTTTTTCTAGGGATTAACATGACCCTCCCCTTCAAATAAGTTTTTTCCTCAACACTTATCTAACCATGAATTCTTCTGCATGAAGAACACATCTTCCCATGTCGTCTGTTTCACTAGTAGGTTCTTCCATTTGGCGAGGTACCCTGTAATCGCTCAATTTCTCAGCTCCTTAATTCTTGTTTCAAGGATTGTTTCTGGCTCTAGTATGATTATACCTTCTTCATTGAGCTCTGGTAAAATTGTTTGGATTGGGATCTTGTTGTCGATGGCCTTCTTTAAGAAAGAAACATGGAAGACTAGATGTACATGTGAAGATGGAGACAACTCCAATTTGTAATCCATATTTCCAATCATTTGCAAAACCTTATAGGGGCCATAATATTTGGGTGCTAGTTTATTGTCCTTGTTTTGTTTCTTGAGGGACATTTCTTTGTATGGTTGTATCCTTAGAAATACCCAATCTCCCACTTCAAATTCCCTTTCCCTGTGATTTTAATATTCTTTTTCTTTCATCCTATTTTGTGCCGTAACCAAGTTGTCCTTCAACAGATTTAGGACCTCTTGTTGGTTTAGGTACTCTATCTTTTTCCGCTTCACAGTCTATGTAGAATAATTTCTTATCACCACATTTATGCCATTTACTGTACTTGTTGTCACAATTGAAACATAGTCCTTTTTCTCTTATTTCATCCATTTGTTGAGGTGTCACCCTTGTTGGTTGAGGTATGGTTGTCTTATGACCCCCAAAATGTTCTCTGCTTCCAATTCCAATGCCTTATGTGTAGCCTTATTTTTGGCATGAATATGACAAGAATTTTGCATAAATTACACAATATTTATAGGTTGTCTTAAGAAAAGCTCATATTTAATGTCTTCTTTTAATTCACCCATGTAAGCTTCCAACTAATGTTCATCACTTATGTTATCCAACCTTGTGGCCAATACTTGGAATTTTGAATTGTAATCTTCAATATCACCTAAGTGCTTGATTCTTGTCAATTTACTGAAGTAGTTTTGTTCCCAAACTTTCCCATATTTTGCTTCTAAGTATCTTGTAAATAATCTCCAAGTGTAATGATATAAAAAGGGGTTTCCTTTTCACTATCCATTGATAGCATTGATATGGTTTTATCTCGAAGTTCAAGGTTACTATGTGAATCCTTTTCTTATCATCCATAATATTACGTAGTTCAAAATATTTCTCTATTTGGTTCACCCAAGTAAAGACCTTCGTACCATCAAACTTCTTTAATTCATTTTTGGGAAAGTTGAATTTAGGACCCCCACCATAATTAACTCCACTATTAGAGTTAGATTCACTAGTTGAAAATGGATTATTATTGGCAGTTTGTTCAACATGAGTACTACCTTTATTTTCATGAGTCCCTTCCGTTTTGTTATCTCTTTTAGGGAATCTCTCATCTAGAGCTTGGAAGATCATGGAAGACATATTTTGCATTTCCTTCATGGAATTGTGTATTTCTTTTTTTTGTCATTCTTATTTTCTTCCGTCTTATTTTCCATATCATCCATCTTGTTTTCCATGACATCCATATTCCCTTCCATTACTTGAATTTTTCTTTGTGATTTTACCCAATTATTAGACTTGTCACTCACACCCTTAAGTTGTTCCTCCAATTTGGAGAACCTGTTATGTATGTCCTAATTTTCTTCTTGAGTCATAGATGAGTCTTATGGAGGTTTAATTGGTGTTGTCAAATTTTTGGGACCCATATGGAGTAATAATAATATACTCCTCTTTTCTATATTTATCAAAAAATTTGAATCACCAGAAAAATATCTTCCAAAAAAAGTTACGCCAATTGTAAGTTGCGTACCTTTTAAAACCTTAATTTGGACCCTATCCTCCCGGTTGACCTTCCTTCTGGTGTGTCTCTAAAATTTTAGCCCTTCTGAGTATGAAATATCATTCTATAATCCTCTCATATGTCCTCTCTGCAATGTCACAGGTCTGAGAAAAATTGGATGTGCCAAGTGGAAGTTGTGGTAACTTCCCCACACCTTGCTGATTTTTGTTCCTTTCGGGAGAGTGAAGTTGTACAATGTGTCCCACGCACAATACTTGATATCCAATGCTGAAAATGGTACCAAATATACTACAAAATGTCTACTATCCAATGCAAATTTTATCCTTTCTGAAGAAGATATGACTATTTTACCCGAAACACCTATTTGAGACTGGTTAATAGGACTAGTTAGATACCCTATCTTTCATAGGGTGTATCTCCAAAAGTGTGATGAACCAGAAGCTGAAATTTTCATCACATATACCTTGATATTTCCTATGAATAACCTCCATTTTTTTACGGTATAAATCATTCCAAAAAACAAGTTATATTGAAAATTATACGATGACTTTCTTGGAGAAGAAAAACCCTAGGATCAATGAGTTTTGATACCAAATGTTAGGATCCAACGCCTTAGAAATGATAAGAAATCAATAAAATTTAGGCCACTTCGAGGGGGAACCCTCCTTTACAATGTATCAACTTCATAACACAAGATGAGATGAGACAAGAGGATCCCGATACTAGATCTCCTTGATATATATATATGTGTGTGTGTGTGTGTGTGTGTGTGTGTGTGTGACAAAGGGTTACACTTATAATGAAAGGGTGCAAAGAAGGGTTTTAGCTGACCTACTAGAAATGTAATAATTCAATATCTAGGGCATAATAAGGGGTTTTATATATATCATGGGAATTTTTCTAGGGATTAACAAACATCTTTAGCATAGTCAGGGACATCTTTGAGTGCCCAGAATAAGGGAATTTTGATGCACACATCTCAAAATTCTCCTAGGAAAATAAACTCAGGATAAGTAATTAGTTTGTTCAAATTTAGCCTTTACAACGAAGGAGGGGGATTAACAATATCATATGGTTGACTGATCTAAATTTCTTAGAAAAATGGTTTGTATTATTATAGGAGTTTGATCATTAGAATGCTCAACATGATCAACAAAATGATCTTCTAGTGGATTAGGAACTTATTTACCATCTTGTTCAAGAATGATTGGGGAAGTTTGTTATTTACCTCTCTCCATAACTGCATTTGGGTGTCTTAATAGTCCACAAGGGAGATAAAATAAGTAGAACCAAGAAACCTAGGATTGTAAGTAGGCTAAGTCACTTTATTATTCAGGTTAGGAATGGGTCGTGCATGAATTTGAGGAGGTCATCGAGGAGGCTGATTGAAGGCAACTGCAATTTTTGTTGGGAAAATTATGGATGTTATTGTTGTTGGTATTGTTGGTTTGACTATTGCGGCATGTTTCCAAAGGTAGGCCCTCAGTAAACTTGTTGCCAAGGTTAGTTTTGAGCTTGATAAGAAGTCTATTGCAACCATGGTATGGGTGGATAATATTTGGTTTAATTTATATGAACATCACTATGTTTTATAATTCTAGTTCCATTTATCATTTTTCTATTGCTTGATCCTCAACCATCAACTTGAAAGGTTTTTTCTCACCCTTGTGACCAAAACCAACCAAAATATATAATTGTTTTAAAGACATTGTTATGTGAAATCTATAACAATTTTGTAGTAGCATGCACATTTACAACCACACTACTCTTCCTTCATTAATTTGTAGCAAGTCCTTCCATATGAGCTATAGAAAATGGTGTTGTCCAAGGAATGCATGAACTTATAGAAACTAACATCGGACATGCAGATCCACATCAATAGACTTTTAGCAATGACCTATAACACATGGATCCATAGGAGATGGATCTTTATCATCTTCCAACTAACTAATTATTCAAAAAAATTTATAAAGCACATTATCCTTTCTTTAAAATTCAATAAGAAAATAAAATGAAAACTAATAATTAATGATGAAGATTACCTTAGGCCTTGACCCTGCATTTAAGTATCAAAATGGTGGTGAAAATTTATAAATAATAAAGAAAGAGGATGAATATACAGGAAAATAGGTTATCAAAGGATGGAAAAAACAAATCCCATCATCTAGCACGGGATCCGATGTTGTAAAATGGATCTCACAAAGTCTTCCTACAGTGTCATGAACTCCACCATCTAGTGGAATAGGTGGCAGGAGGAATGTGAAAGGAAATTGAGAGCTTAGATCAATATTAGGGATGAATATAAAATAGAAATA
>JASDQU010588046.1:91166-101703 GCA_032191745.1 Picea mariana | reverse complement strand
AGGAGTTAGTTAAGATCTACTTGGTCTAATATGTCGTTAGGTAAAAGTGTGTTTCTTTAGTATGCATTAGTATGCATTTGTAGTTAGGAAATCCGACGGTCACGATATGTTCTCGACATAGAGTGATCCGACGGTTCATACTCTCCTCGATCTTAACGTCCATTGATCCGTGGCTTAACACCCGATTGGTCCATGATCTCTATTTAAAGAGCATGGAGGGTCATTTGCCGACGATCGATTGTGAGAAACTCTCTTGTAAAATCTCTCTGTAATCTTTTTCTTTGCATTAATAAACTGCTCCAAGTGGCCGCGTTGGCTAGGGCCGTGGATGTTTTCCCGTAGGGATTTTACCACGTGAAAACATCGGTGTGTTGATCTTTGATTTGGTTATGTGAGTGGTTACTGAAGGTGTTCGTCCTCTGTTGGAATACCTGTGTTGTCGAAGGGGGATTGACGTTTTTCCTTGGTGGAGGTTGTTGTGACTTATTTGGGGCCCCCTCTCGTGAGTTATGACTCCCTTTAACCCCCACATCACCTCCTAGGGTGATCGCACTACTTTTTTCTCATTAATCCCCTTCCATTCCTTCATTTTCACCCTTTTTTTGCCCCCTCCTAGAGGAGTTACGCCCCCCTTTTCTAGAAACTCCACAAATGATTTTTTAAAAATTATTTGAGACCTCTCACCTTCCTTGGCATCAATCCCAAGGCCTCCCACACCTCTTTGCTTGATCCCAACACCTCCTACATTTTTCTACACCTTAGATCTAGCTTTCAAACCCTAGATGGTGTGCCCTAGCCTTGAGATTTACTCATTTGCTTGGTGGTGGACACTTGGCATAGATCCAAGAGAGGTATGTTTGCCTCTCCAAATATAAATAGATCTCATTTCTCACTCCCAACTCATCATATCTTGAGCTATTGTTATGCTACTTGATTGTTCTCTCTCTCTCTAGTCATTCATTCCATTTCATTTTCATTCTATGCTCTAGGGTTTTGGAGTATTTCTCTCCAAGACCATTTTTCTTGAGTAATATAATTTTGGAGAAGCTTTGGAGGACAACAAGAAGAGTAAAGCGTATGCTTATTGTTCTTATGCATGGGAGGTAACTTTGTATTGATATTTTTAAGTACTTGCAACACTAGATCTTAGGTAAAGTGTTATCTAAGTAGATCTAATAGAGCATATGCCTATTGGTTTATATATCTTGATGTGTTTGGTTAAATAGAAGTGTTGTTTAATTGTAATACATCAACATATTATCTATTGTATGTATGTTGTTTGAAGAGATCTTGTAGGTTCATCTCTAGGGTTTCATTGGGAACTCCTTCTAGGAGAAGGGTCACTTGAAGCTCTCACATACTCCAACTCTCTAGATCTATGGCTCCTCTCCTAATATTGTTGTTCATTCATGTCATTTTTAGCTAGCATATAATTGTTTAAGTAGGTCAAAATTTATATCAAATATATCTTTTACTTGTGGAAGGTTCTTGCCCCAAAAGGGCAAGGGTTTCCTTAACATCTTTTGGTTGTGTGTAGCCATCCTAGCAAGCAAAGCTTGTTGTTTTTACAGGTATATCAGATCTGATTGGAGGCTCTTGGCTACCCCAAAGAGACGCACACAACACTTCAAGACCCCTTGGGGGATTTGGTAGCTATTTCTAACCCTCTCCTTCATTTTCTAGCTTAGTAGTGCACTACTTCTTCTTTTTTGGCTTGTTTTTTTGAGCTCATAGTGTAAGAGGGGAAATGGTATGGCTTCCCCACTTCTATGAGCCTTTGGGTAGGTAGGACATAGGCTAGATCTAGCATTTTCATATTTTTGAGTTTTCTTCTAGCTTGGCGGTGAGGTTTAGAAGGTGTGGGCACCTTCTCAACCTTGGTCGTGGGGTTTGCTTGATAGATTGTAGATTAGATTGTAACTTAGCTTTATTTTCTTGCTCATCTCTTATGGTTTTCCCTAATAACTAAGATCTCAAAGAAACTTAACTTAACTAAGCAAATATAACTTAATAACCTACCTAGTTGGGAGAGGAATACCCCAAAGAGGTAAGGATAAGTGTTAATGCTTTACTTTGATGTGATGTGATGTGATCTAATGTTTAATATGTTCTTAATGCTTATGTTATAGATCTATCTCACTATCTTAAGCCTATTGGGCAACACACTTAAAATACTTTAACTAGATCTTGCTTAGTTTCATTTCAAGCTTGTTATTTCTTACTTATGCACATGATCTAATCTTAATGCTTTATATCTCTTAAGTGCTTAACAAGTAATTGGTTCATTGGTTTACTATTGATATCTATTGGAAGCCACTTACTTGGGCTTGGAATGTTTTGAATGGTTAAGTAGGCAAACACTTAAATTTTCTTCATTCTCTTTAAGCCAAGTTGTTCTTGCCATTGATCTCTTGTTTCTAAGCAAACTTCTATTGTGCATGTGATAGCATCTTTAATTCTTTCAGCCATCTCTCTTATTTTGCTTTACACGCACAGTCACTGCCAGTGGAACACATCCACTGTAGTAGCACACAACTACTGTCCGGAGTCACACAGCCTCTACCAGTGGAACACATCCACCGAAGTAGCACACAACTATTGTTTGGAGTCACACAACCTCCGCTAGTGGAGCACATCCATCGTAGTAGCACACAACTATTGTCCGGAGTCACACAGCCTCTGTCGATGGAACATATCCAACGTAGTAGCACACAACTATTGTCCAGAGTCACACAGTCTCTACCAGTGGTACACAACCACCGAAGTAGCACACAACTCCTGTCCGGAGTTACACAACCTTCGCCATAGTCTTACGATTACGTGTGTGATGTTTCTTCTCTCATTAGGTCTGATAGTGCATTACCCCCTTAGTCACCTCACGTGACTGATCCAAGGAACCCTTGGCCAGAGGAGTTAGTCGGCATGAGAAGAAACAACACACCTCCCACTCAATGAGGGTGAACATTCGGCAACACTCCAAGCTTGTCCCTGAAGTACTCATACTTCACTCTTGGCAAGGGCTTGGTAAGACTGTCCGCTATCTGCTCATCCGTGGATATGTACTCGAGCTCCATAGCTCCTCTCTGCACCATGTTTCGGATGTAATGATATTTAATCTCTATATGGTTAGACCTGTCATGGAATACAAGATTCTCGGTAAGCTTCACTCGACTTTGATTGTCACAGTGTATCAAGGTTGGCTCCAATTCTAGATCAAATATCTTGGCTAGCAAATTTCGGAGCCACACTGCTTCACGACTTGCCACGCTTGCTGTGATATACTCTGCTTCTGATGTACTGAGTGCCACTGATGTCTATTTCTTGCTCAACCATGAAATCATGCCTGATCCCAGACCAAAACATCATCCAGAAGTACTCTTTCGATCCACTGCACTCCCTGCCCAGTCAGAATCTGTATATCCCTGCAGCATCACATCTCCACTTGAGACATATCTCCATCCAGATCCAACTATACCACGAAGGTACCTCAACATATGCTTTGCTGCCATCCAATGTACCTGTCTAGGTTCAACCATGTGTTGACTCAAGGTATTCAATACAAAGCATATGTTTGGCCTGGTCTTAACCAAGTACATCAAGGATCCAATCAATTGTTTGTACATCATGGGATCCACCAAATCTGAAGACTTGTCACTCAAGAGCTTCAGATTTATCGTCATAGGTGTGGTCATGGACTTGCATTCCATCATCCCAAATTTCTTCAGGATCTCAACAATATATTTTCCTTGGCCAAGGAAAATCTCATCTAATCTATGCCACACTTCCAAATCCAACAAGTAATGCATCAACCCTAGATCCTTCATCTCGAACTCTGAAGCGAGCTCCCTCTTACACCCATCAATGAGCTACTCGTTTCCTATTAGAAACAAGTCATCTACATATAGAACCAATATCAATGGGCATCCATCCTCAACCTTATAGTAAAGGTTAGGATCTTCCTCACTCTTGGTAAATCCCAAGATCATCAAATATCCATCTATCCTGGCATACCACGCCCTAGGTGCTTGCTTCAGTCCATACAAGGCCTTCTTGAGTCTGCACACATGGAACTCCCCATGGATCACGAAGCCTTGTGGCTATTCTATGTACACTTCTTCCTCTATTACACCATTCAAGAAAGAAGTCTTGACGTCCATCTGGTGTAATTTCCATCCCATTGGGAAGCAATCACAATGATCGATCTAATGGAAGTGTATTTTGCTACAGGAGCAAAGGTTTCGTCATAGTCTTCTCCCTCTTTCTAAGAGAACCCTTTAGCCACAAACCTTGCCTTGTACTTCTCTATGTTGTCGTCTGCAGCACGCTTGATCTTGTAGATCCATTTGGAAGTCACAATTGACTTCCCTTCTGGTCTAAGAACGACCTTCCATACACAATTCTTCATGATGGAATGATACTCCTCCATCATGGCATCCTTCCATTCTGACTTCTCAGCAGCTTTTTCAAAAGGGGAAGGTTCTGAATCAATGATGTTGCTCATTAGTGCCACATAGCTGGAAAACTTATGTGGTCTCTTGCTCTCTCTAAAGGAGCCTTTGGGAGTTGCATGTCCTTCAGCTTCTTGCAAGGTGTTCTGAAGCCAAGCTGGTCTCTTCCTGGTAGCCACAGCTTCTTCAGGTAGATCTACAGGTCTTTCTGATTCTACCATATCATTATGAACTTCTGGGATGGTTTCTTCATGTGTAGAGTCTACCATGACTGCATCTTTGGGAGCCTCTTGCTCTATTCGGTCCTCATCTATGTGAGATTCCCTTGATCTTCTGAAGGCTTCATCTTTGCCAAATGTTACATCCCGGATGATCTCGATCCCTCTCTGCCCTGGAATGTAAATTCTATAGGCCTTCAAAGTCTCACTATATCCAAGGAATGTGCCCTTCTTTCCTGAAGGTTCCAATTTCGTTCTCTTTTCCTTGGGAACATGTATAAACACTGGACAACCAAAAATCCTCAAGTGATTGACTTTTGTCTTCTTTCTGGTGAACACCTCTTCACGTGTCTTGTTCCCCAATATCTTATGAGGGCTTCTATTTTGCACGTATATAGCCATACTAGATGCTTATGCCCATAAGTGCATGGGTAGGCCCTGGTCATGTATCATTGCTTTCGCTGATTCTATGATGGACCTATTCTTTCTTTCTGCAACCCCATTTTGTTGGGGCATGTAGGGAGTTGTAAGCTCCCTCTTAATCCCCGCTTCTTGGAAAACGTCTTTAAACTCCCTTGAGGTGTACTCACCTCCATTGTCAGATCTCAAAACCTTAATCTTCCTCTCAAAGAGATTCTCTACTAAAGCCTTGAATTCTTGAAACTTGTTAAAGACTTCATCTTTTGCTTTCAAGAAGTAGATCCATGTCTTCCTGGAATAGTCATCTATGAACAACACATAGTATACAAAGTTTCCAAGTGATGGCATCATCATCTGTCCTCATACATCGAAGTGTATGATGTCCAAAATACCTTTGGATCTGCTATCACTGTTTATAAAGCTTCCCTTTACATTCTTGCCAAGTGCACAACCTTTGCATACTCCGTCATGGTCTATCTGGATTTCTGGTAGACCTCTAACCATTTTGCTCAAAATTGGTAATGATCTATAGTAGTTCAAGTGAGCATGCCTTCGGTGCCATAGTTCACTGGAACTAACACTATTGTGTACAAGGGCTTGTTCTTGGTGTCCCTTCAATTTATACAGTCCTCCCTCTTGGACACCAATCACAATGGATTTATTTATGCTTGAATTCTTGGGCCATAGAAGGACTTGTCCATCCACAAAAGCCACCCTAAAACCTTTATCTTCTAAGGCTGAAATAGATAGAAGATTCTTCTTTAATCCTTGTACAAATAGTATATCTTTAATTGAAAGAGGGTTACCTGAGTCAAGTTGTAAGGAGGCTTCTCCAACGCCTTTGATTGCATGCTTGGAATCGTCTCCAAGCACCACTTTAAGTGAGGAGTCCTTTTCTGTTAATTTTGATAGAGAGTTTTTGTTGATGATTGTAGCTATGTGAGACATTCTCCAGCTACAAACCTGTGAGAAAGCCCCTAAAAAGGATACGTGGTTCCTGCATGAGACAAAGCTAGGAACGTAGAGATGACCTCCTCCATTCAGAGAGTTATCCAGTGGGAAAGGCGATCTGTTGAGTTAGACGTGCCTGTGGCTGAGCACAAGGTGAACGTGTGAAATCCCAAAGTGTTGGGTGCATCGTCATGTGAACAAGAATGAATATGATGTATTAGACTCCTCTGAGCAGTAGAGTTGACAAGAAGACTCCAGATGATTCTCCTGTGTGAGGCAGTGGGAAAGAAGATCTGTAGAGTGGATGTGCCTGTGGACGAGCACAGGTGAACGTGTGAAGATCTGGTTCTTCTGTGTAATGCAGTGAACTAGAGATATGACATCCCTATGGATGTGCCCCTAGTGAATGAGCACTAGTGGGTGTATCAGATCTTTTGCTATATATTGTTCAAGAGTCAGATCTACCTGTAACCCTAATTGTTATGTAAAGGGTACAGGTCGTCCCCACCTTAATGTGATTAATAATAAATGTAAAAGATAATTAATCTGGTTAATATTCATAATAATAATAATAATAATAATAATAATAATAATTATAATTATAATGTGACTAAGAGAGGTCGACCCTATTGAGCCAATAGACACTTTTGTTGATAGGACAAGTCTATTATAAGTAAAGGAAGTTTCCCCATTGTGGAATTACATCTTTCATGTCAGTTTGGAAATTTCAACAAGTACATTTACTTGGGAAAAGTGTGCACCTCTCTTGGGCGCTAGTCTTCTAGGGTTTGAGCACCCTCTTGTGTGCTAGGTCTTTCTTGGTGGTGAAGGTCTTTCTCTTGAAGAATATAACAAAGGATTTGGCTGGGTTTTCTTCCCTTGTTGAGAAGGGTTTCCCATGATACTTCTTGTGTTCTTGTGCATGGTGTTTCTTCTTGTGATCTTGGTTGCTGCAACATTATTGTCTATGGTTAAGTTAAATGCTAAAATGAAATGAACTTCATGTTTAACCTAGCTTATTGAAAAATCAATAGTTTCTAAATTCGGTCATTTGCTTGGAAGCACCGCTATCTATGAGCCAGGTATCGCTTCCTTGAGTGATGGTTTCGGTGAGTGTTGAAATGAATACAAATTCTTCATATTTGGGTTTGTGTTCTTCAACATCAGCTGCATGTGCCTGGTGCTTCTTCTTTTCCTTCTCATGTTTGTGAGGACATTGTGTGGCATAATGTCCCATCTTCCTACAATTGAAGCATTGAACCCTTGACATATCCTTGTTACGACGTGGCTTCTTAGATTTCCTTGGATTGTTTTCTTCTCTTTTCTTTCTCTTCATCACTTGTGCTGCAAGTGCTTGGTTTTCCTCATCATCTACGTTTTGTTTCTTGGACATCAATCTAGATTCCTCTTGAGATCAATTTGCCCATAACTTGTCAAACTTGGGTAACTTCCTTCTTACACAAATTCCTTGGACAAATGGGTCCCAAGAGGGAGGGAAACCATTTAGCATAGTGGTTACTAGTTCAACATCTTCTACTGGATCTCCAATGGCTATTAACTGGTCATTTATATGTGAGATTCTTGTAAAGAAGTTGGCTATCATCTCTGACTTGTTCATAGTCACATTTCTGAGTTGATGTCGTGGGGTAGGTTTTCGACTGGTGTTCTTGCTTTCATAGAGTCTGGTTGGGGCATCAAACATCTCCTTTGCAATCTTTAGCTCTGATACATTGGGTATCGGGTGATCCTTGATTGAGTTTGTCAAGATCCTCTTGGCCTTGACCTCATTCTTCTTGAACTTTTCCTTTGTTTCTTCATCTTCGGGTTCTGGAAGCATCTTCTTTACGTGATCCAATAATTCATTCTCTTCTAGAATGCGTTGTATTCTATGCTTCCAGGATTTGAAGTTATCTGCTCCATCCAATCTATCTTCAACTCTTATACTGGTTGACATTTTCGCTAGTAGAAACCCTAGCACTGAAAAACCTCGATTTTTCAAACTTCACAAAACTGCACGTTGAGGGTTTCATGGGTGCACTAGGTTAGGGTGCACTGCTCTGTGAAGGAATTATTCCCAATGTCCTTGGGATAGTTCTCAACAAGCATGTCAAGTATTGTAGTTGCAAGGTGATGCAAGGTGTCGCTATAGCGATCTTCCTTCCAGTGGTCAAACTGCTCTTAAGGTAACCAACTCTAATACCATGTTGGATTTTCCTTATTTACAGAGCATTAGTTTTACTAGTGTTGAAACAATCAAGAACAGTAGAAGACTTCATAACTTCCTTTGAGCGCCTGGCTTTTCGAACAGAAGGCATGACTGATGCTTTCTTTCGAGAGTGTTTCATCAGTGGCCTCAAGGATGAGATTCGGGCCCATGTCCTCATGGCTCGACCTTCAAGTTGGGTGGAGGCTACTAAAGAAGATAAAGAATCACAACAGGTTGTATCCTCTCAAAACCGTAAACCCTCCTTTATCCCTCACCCTGAACCCGTAAATTCCACTACTCCCTCCGCCCCCATTAAAGATCCAAAAATTGACCAGGGCTGAAATGGCTGAACGCCAACTCAAAGGCCTTTATTATAATTGTGATGACAAATATTTCCCGGGCCACAAGTGTAAGGAACAAAAGCTTTTTATGGCCATCTCTGAGGATATTTCAGAAGAGGATGTTGAAACTCCCCTTGTGTCTGAGTCACCTGAAATCACTGACATAACCCCTCCCTCAGACCCTCCCGAAGTTGAACCGATCATTTCCCTCAATGCTCTCACTGGCTTCTCCGCCCCCCAAACCCTCAAGTTAATCAGTTACATCAAGCATCGGAAGGTCATCATTCTGGTTGATAGTGGAAGCACCCATAATTTTATTCATCGCCGCATTGCCCAAGAAACTCATTGCTACATCCATGCCGTCAACAATTTCCAAATCATGATTGCCAATGGCGGTTCCATGAAATGTGGAGGGCGCTGTGAAAATGTGCGTCTCCAAATCGGTGACTACCACCTAAAATCCCATATGTTTGCTATCGACATGGGCGGTTGTGACATTGTGTTGGGTGCAGACTGGCTAAGGACTTTGGGTCCCATTCTCATGGATTTTAAGGAATTAACCATGCAATTCGACGAGGAAGGCCACCAATATAAATTCCAAGGCATCATTGCTGGTTCACCTGAGGTCATTAGTTCCCATTGCATGGAAAAGCTACTCAAAAAAGGTCATTCTGGTGTCATTGCCCAACTCCATGCCATACAAGCAACAGAGACACCCTCGGTGCCGCAAGACCTCCAAGCCCTCCTTTCTAAACATCAAATGGTATTTTCCACTCCCCAAGGACTCCCTCCTTCCTGCGGTGTTCATGATCATTCCATTCCCCTTATACCTGGAAGCCTTCCCTCCCAATATCCGTCCGTATCGCCACCACTTTTCACAAAAAAATGAAATTGAGAAAATGGTCCAGGAACTCCTTAATGCAGGCGTTATCCTCCCTAGTACGATCCCTTACTCTTCTGCTGTAGTCATGGTCCTGAAGAAAGAAGGTTCTTGGAGAATGTGTCCTGACTTTCGTGCCCTCAACAAACTGACCATTAAAGACAAATTTCCCATTCCTGTCATTGATAACCTCCTGGATGAATTGAGTGGCGCCCAATTCTTTACTAAACTTGATCTTTGCTCGGGCTATCACCAGATACGTATGAAAGAGGCAGACATTCCCAAGACGGCCTTTTGAACTCATGAGGGCCACTATGAGTTTTTGGTCATGCCCTTTGGCTTGTGTAATGCCCCCTCAACCTTCCAAAGCCTCATGAATCATGTCTTCCGTCCCTTTCTCCGTCATTTTGTCTTAGTTTTCTTTGATGATATCCTTCTATAGCAAAACCTGGACAGACCATCTTACTCATGTGGATCGAGTTCTCCATCTACTCTCTTAGCACCAACTTTTCCTGAAACAGTCTAAATATGCTTTTGGTGCCTCAGAAGTAGAATACTCGGGTCATCTGGTTGGCAAGGATGGCGTCAGGGTGGATCCGAAAAAGATTGAAGCTATGCAAGACTGGCTGCACCCAAAGACTCTCAAAAGCTTGCGTGGATTTCTGGGCTTAACAGGGTATTATCGCAAGTTTGTTAAGAATTATGGAAAGATTGCAACACCTCTCACTGCTCTCCTCAAAAAGAACTCTTTCACTTGGACTCCAGCCGTTGCTCAAGCTTTCCAAACCTTGAAGATGGCCATGTGCACCACTCAGGTTCTGGCCCTTCCTGATTTCACAAAGACCTTTGTGCTGGAATGTGATGCCTCAGGAAAAGCAATCGGTGTTGTCCTTATGTAAGAGGGTCGACCTTTGGCCTTCACTAGCAAGCAACTATCTGAAAGGAATCTGGGCAAACCCATCTATAAAAGGAAATGTTGGCTATTCTGCATGCCATTGATCTGTGGCACCCTTATCTCTTGAGGCAACGTTTCCAAATTAAGACAGACCATCAAAGCCTCAAGTACTTTCTGG
>JASDQU010588046.1:42351-62107 GCA_032191745.1 Picea mariana | reverse complement strand
GCATTCTTATTATTATTTTATTCATTGGATTAAATCCCCATTGCAGATTAATCATGTCATTATTATTATTATTGTTATTGGATTAATCCCCATTGTGGATTAATCATGTCAGTAATTGTATAAGGACCAAATCCCCTTTTGTGGATTGGTCATCGGACAATTATAAAGGGCAGAACAAGAAGTCGGCCCCAGCAGTTACTATTGATGACCCAGAAATATAATAAAGGTGGATTTACCCACCCAGATTGAGAAGTCGGCCCTGCCAGTGAAGAGACACTTCACACGTGCCAGAACTTGTATAAATACAGGAGGCTAGCGCCTCATTTGAACACAACTCACTTGCTCATTATCTTATGAGGCAAGCTGCAATTACCAGTCAGAGAGAGGAGAAGAAGAGTGGCGCATCTCTTGGGGAGGACTATCTATATTGGTTTGAGTTATCTCTTGAACATTGTATAAGCTATTTATGATAAGGAAGTTTTTGCTGGGTTTTCTTCCCCTAGAGGGTTTCCCAGGATAAATGCTATGTCTCTTGTGAATGTGTATTTCTTAGTGATCTTGTTCTTATGATGATCTTATCTATTGAAATGCAAAGAACTATAATAATGGCATAAACATTAACAAGGTTGGATCATGCCCCCGGTATACTCTATTTCGCTGAGACACAACCAGTTGAGCGTCGAGATAGACCCGGAGATGAGAGATACCCAATGACAAAGCGTCACGAAGCAACTCAATAACTGCACTATACTCGGCAACATTATTTGTGGTGTCACCTAAGCATATACCTCCGGAAAATAACAACCGGCCCTGAGGTGTAAAGATTACCCAAGCTGCAGAGGCAAGCCTCCGAGTGTGCCGACTAGCGCCGTCTGCATACCCAACGAACACATCGGAATCCCTTGACATCTGCCATATTGACGAAAGATAACATCAATGACACGTCCATAACACTTAAAAAAAACTAAAAAGTAATAGTACAAAGACTATACATATGTTACGAAAAGTTACCCACAGTGACCTGCCTATTAGTAATACTTCTTGAGGTAGAGCCCATTTCTAGGCTCCACCAAAGCATTCCCTTCAAAATCAACCAAACGATAAGCGCCCTTTTTTAATACCTCTTTTATGATGAAGGGTCCGAACCACATGGGTTTGAATTTTCCTGCCCCCAGGGGGTCCTTGTCTTGGTCATAGACCAGGACAAGGTTGCCTTCAGAGAAAATTCGAGGACGAACGGACCTATCATACTGACACTTGACCTTATGTTTGTGAGCCTCGTTGGCCAGGGCCTCATCACGACGCTGCTCATTAAGCTGCTCAAGGTGTACTAACCGTTCTTCAAATGGAGAAGTGTCTGGCAATAATTGTACTGCCAATTTTAGAGATGGGATCTGACATTCAATGGGCAAGACTGCCTCCAGCCCGTAAACGAGTTGAAAAGGTGAGAAACCGGTTGCAGTCTTAATAGATGTTCGGTAAGCCCATAATGCCGAGTATAACATCAAATGCCAATTTGACTTGGTTGAGTTGATAGTTCGCTGTAAAATAGTCTTAAGAGTTTTGTTTACAGCTTCCACCTGCCCATTGGCTTAGGGTTAGTAGGGTGATGAATGCTCTTGCCGTAACCCAAGCTTTGATGTTAATTCGGTCATCATTTGGTTCTGAAAGTGATTGCCATGGTCAGTAACAATCTCTTTCGAGACGCCGAACCTTGCTATTATCTAGTTGAATAAAAAGAGAGTTGCAGTCTCTCCATCATCTTTAAACGTGGGCATAGCTTCGACCCACTTAGTGAAGTAGTCTACAGCTACGATGATAAAGCGGTGCCCCCTTGCTGACGAGGGGTTTCAAGTAGTGTAATCAATCCCCCACTTGGTGAAGGGACCAACTGTGATGACAGGAAACATAGGAGCGGGATGTGCTCTCATCTTCCAAGAGAAGACTTGGCACGGATGGCACTTCTTGACTGATTCTATACAATCTTTGATAAGTGTCGGCCAGAAGTAACCTTCTCGTAGAATCTTTTGGGCTGTTGCCAACCCAGACAAATGACCACCACAAGCTCCGATATGGCAATCGTTGAGCACGATGACTGCCTCCTCATGTGTGAGACATCGACGTAAGATGCAGCCTACACCTCTCCGATACAACGTATCATTGAGTATGAGATAATTCTTAGCCTGATGGCGTATACGCCGATGCTCATCACGAGAAACAAAAGTGGGGCACTTCAAAGTCTGGAGATAGATAAGTATATCTCCATACCAGGGATCTGAAGATGTGATAAAAAACATATCTCCCGGGATAGGCGATTCTTCAGGCACAACGTCACCTGACTCAACCGAAAGTTTCGAAATAAGCTCTACGAAGACCAATGACTTTTTGGACTTTGCTGAAACGAAGTCTAAGTCAAATTCCTGGAGGATGACTATCCATCTACTGATTTTTCTGCCTATAACCTGTCGTGTCAACATGTACTGGAATGGATTCACGACAGCAATGACGGTGGTCTTGCGAAACAGAACATAATGATGGAACCGTTGAACAACATGAACCGCTACCAACGCAAGTTTTTCGATATGAGAATAATTGAGTTCCGGTCCTACGAGGCCTCGGCTCAGGTAATAGATCACGTATTCTGAGAACAAATCATCTTCTTGAACTAAAACCATGCCAATGGTTGACTCTGCGACAGCTAGATATAATAAGAAATCTTTGTTATAGTTAGGTGGTCGTAGCAGAGGGGCAGTTGTGAGGGCGTATTTTAATGCGTCGAAAGAGCGTTGAGCGACATCATCCCAGTAAAAATGAACGACTTTCTTCAGTAAGCGCATAAAGCCCTTGGTGATTTCAGCATAGTTGGCGATGAAGCGTTGTAAAAAGTTCGCCTTGCCTTGTAGACTCTAAAGTTGAAGAATTGTGCGTGGGGGGGGGGCAACTGGATTATTGCCTCCACCTTGAGAGGATCGACCATGATCCCTATTGTTGATACGATAAAACCTAACAAACGTCCTGACGTTACGCAGAAGCTACACTTGTTTGGATTCAAGCGAATCCGAAAGTAGCGACAACGTTCGAAGATAATCCTAAGGTGTGTGGAATGATCCGTTCTCTTGCAAGATCATGATGCTAAATCATCTAGATAGGCCTCGACTATATGCTTGAGATCGTGAACGGCAAACGACATGGCCCGCTGGAATGTAGCTCCAGCATTTTTAAGACCAAAAGGCATCTTACGATATGCGAATGTACCCCACAGACAAATGAATGCCGTTTTGTGTTGGTCTTCAGGTTTGATTTGGATTTGATTGTATCGCGAAAAACCGTCCATGAAAGAAAAGGCTTCGCAACCAGCACATTCATCAATGATCTGGTCAATGAATGGTGTTGGAAAATTATCTTTTGGACATGCCTTGTTCAAATCACGGAAATCGGTACATACACAAATTGTGCCTTGTTTTTTATTGACCGACACAGGATTTGACACCCATTGAGTCAAATGGATAGGATAGATAAAACCTACCTTTAGCAATTTCTCAACCTCAATCTTGATGGCTGCTGCTTTCTTGGGATTAACTGGACGAAGCTTCTGTCGAACAGGCTTGGCATTAGGATACATTGTGATTTCATGTTCAACTATTTTTGGATCGATACCTACCATTTCCTCATAAGACCAGGCAAAAACGTCGCGGAATTCTTTGAAAAGATCCATGTAGATTTGAATCTCTTCGGGGGAGCAATCCGCTCCGACGAAGACGTTCTCCACGACACCAGGGTTTTGGGAGATGTTGATTGATATAGTTTCAGCGATAGTTGCCATATTGCCCTCAGCATAAATTTCATGTGTAGCTAAGAGATTAATAGGACACGGCTGATCTCTCGTCATGGTCACAGTGAATTCTCTTGCTTCGATTCGGCTTAACTCTGGGAGAAAATACGATCTGTGATGAAGATCTTCCCAAGGTTTGTCCGGACTAGTCATTTCTTCAATTACTGCTTCATCAGAAGGCAAGACCAAGTCTAACGAATCAATGTTAGCGAGAGAACCCTGAGCCCAAATAGGTTCTAGAAGAGGATCTAACTCTTGTGCAGGAGTCGGATCAGGGTTAGCTGAAGCTTGCTGGACTAAAAAGTACGCTACTTCAGCGGCAGACAAGGGCATGAACATGCCTGGGTGCCTTGTCTCATCCATCGTGGCCGATGGGGAAGGAAGTATCCATGGATCCTCGAAGTAAGTCGTGCGGAACGACGAAACTTGAAAAATCTCAACCTTATGCTGATTAGATATAAATTTGATATCGTCGTTAGGAGGTGGGTAATCGAAGGTACCCATCAAGGATGGGCACAAACCAACTCCTACGTTGACGACACCTGGTTGAGGATTATCAATCAGCGAGACCGTGGATGCCCCCAAAGCTGGGTCAGGTCTGGAGAAAGACAATTGATCGATGGTCACTATCCGACCCTCGTGTGGAAATAACAAGACCCGGAAAACTGTAACGACCACAGCTTGCATAGCATAAGTCCAACTCCGTCCTAACAAGAGGTTATAATCGAGGGGAGCATCGACTACCTCTACTTCGACACACACAATCTTCCCTCCTAACTGCACGGGGAAAGAAGGAACAATGCCATGTGGTCGGAACGAACGACCGTCGAAAGCAGTGAGGAGAGTAGGTGATGGAGACAAAATGGGTTGGCCAATGGCCTTCCAACATGCCAACAACATAACACATGTCGAGACGCCCTCATCGACCACCGTGCGAAAGATATTCCAAGTAAAAGTTTTCGTGGGATAAGCCACTACTATCTAAAACGCTACGTTGTAAGGCAGACGAGGTTTTAAGTTGGTTGTATCTAACATGATGGTACCCGGATTACAAGTCTCAGTAGAGCCCGAAGCGGTTAACAAGGCTTTCCTCTGAGCAGGGCAGCTTTGGAGGACCTCCAAAGCAAACATCGCGCAAGGGGTTTGTGATAAATCTTCCACCACAGAGTAGTTCTGGGCGGCCCTTGCGTTTGGGTTATGAGAAGCCTTTTTAAATGCACCTTTTGGAATGCGTGTCATTGTTTCTCTCAACGTCTTCTCAATCTGTAGAGGAAGATATGGGAGATCAGCTTCTTTACCCTTCTCAGAAGCGTTTGGTTTACTATAATCATGCGCTCTAGCTGATATGAAAGCATCACCCCTAACCATATATACGTTCGCGGATGCGGGATTGTTCGGAGGCGGGCCAGTTTCTTGGCTGCCCCCTTCCATGCTTGCAGAGGCTTGAGTTAGATTTTGCCCATGTTGAAATGGATTAGTCAACACTGCCTGATGTTGCTGTGTGACAAACTTTTGGGCCTCTGCAAGTCGAGGACATAGATGGGTCGGGTGGTCTTCCGCGCACAAGTTGCATGGATACCGCGCCTTCCGTTTTTCAGTGGTGTCCCCGCCAGCATTATCGTTGGGTTTTTTATCCCCCTTACCCTTCTTTCGTTGTTTTTTCTTCCCTTCAGGCTGCTGGGTGGCCTTTGGGTTAGTCGACTGCACTGTGTGTACCTCTGATGTTTTGGTAGGGGGAGCAACCAAAGCAGTTGTTTGGTTGGCCGCTGTGTGTTGTATGGATAACTGCTGCAACTGTTTTGTCAATTGCTCAGCGGGCTTGGTTTGTGCTGAACCGACAATACCATCGGCATGTGGTCCAGCTCTCTGTCTAGTTTTATCCAGTATTGAACGCGGCGCATCTGGCAAGATGTTGTATAATAAACCGGACTGAGAATAAATGAACTCAAACTGTTGAGCCCTCATGATGGCGTCTTCTTCAGAGAAAACTCCTGACATCGCAACGTCTTTGGATAACTGCGAGACCAAAGACTTAAGGAACCACTCAAGCAAGAATGTTGGTGGGACTGGTACCTTGATTAAACTCTTCCGACGTCTCCATTCTCGGATGTGATCAGAGATATGGTCCGCTGTTGTCTGTTTGAAATTAGCGAGCAGCTCTGTGCCAGCGTCGTATCTCACAGGTAACTGGAAATGGTTAAGGAAAGCCATCGCCAGTTCGCCAAAAGAAGAGTATCTTGAGCGATTGAACTCAATGTACCATTTCGCAGCACTCCCAATGAGAATACGTTGAAACAATCGCAACTGTACGGAGTCATCTTTCAATGAGTTAGATGAGCACCAAAGATGGAAGGTAGTCCCATGATCTCCTGGATCTTCATTAGGCTTGGCTTCGAACTTTGGAATGTCCGAAGCCAACTTCGTCGGCATAGGAGGCCAACGCGGATCGTGACAAATAGGGTCATTCAACAACCTTGTCAAATCTGGCAAGTGTAAAGTCACCAGGAATGGTAGTTTGGGTTGCTACTGATAACCGGGGAAAAAGGGACCTGGAGTTTGACTGGCACCAGGTTGTCAGGAATGGTTTGGCTGCTAGCCCGGATTCTGGTAAAAACCATGGCCCTGGCCAACATAAAGATTTTACATATGTGGAGACATCATCGGCTGATTTCCCAAATAGGACATAGATTGTTGGGCATGCATTGTATTCGAAGGACTTTGGGAAGGATTACCCCATGCTGGTCTCGTGGGGATAGGCATAGTAATTTGTCCGGGGTTCCATTAATTGTGGAAAGAATTACCCCAGATCGGCATTCTGGAGGAGGGAACGGATCCTTGCCCTGAATTCCAAGGTCCTGCTAGGTTTGCCCCCTGTGCAGGAATAGTACCCTGCACAGGAGTAGATTGTCCAAAAATGGGGTTGCCCCTAGTCGGGAAAGTAGCTAACGAGAAGGTATTGTTACCAAACGTTTCGTTCCAAGAAAACGGTGTCGAACCTACCGGCATACTATGCGAAGGTGGTCCTTGAGTCCCTGCTCCAAATAAACTATTGTGTGTAGGTTGCCTGGCAGATTGCTAATGCGAGCCGCCGAGTGAAGGGGACGAAGGAGGGATATGACCTCCTCCGTAAGGAAAAGCGTTAAAAGGGACAAGAGTGCCCCCCATGTGACCTTGCAGAGGAGTGCTAGAGCTCCCTGCCCCCAGACCCAAAGTCTGTAAAGTGGAGTAAGAAAGTACAGGACTTGTACCCGAACTAGGCATACCGTATGAGAACGAAAGGCCTGTCGCACTAGGTGTGAAAGGGGTTGTGGCCACCGCCAAAGACGGGTTCGGACCACTGTGCGAAGTAGTTGCAATCGAGACCATGGTGGCTCAGACCGACGACGGCAGATTAGGAGATGACAGCTCTCCTGTGGTGACAACCGTGGTGGGAATTGAAAAATTCCCAGAAGGAGTAACAGCATTTGTTTCCATTGCTGTGTGCGACGCTGTCTGGCGCTCGTAAAATTGAATTGGTACAATGAAAGGTGCCAAGAAATTAGTGGTTAGGGTTTCAACCGGGCCAAGAGCGGTTGCTTCAAGGTCCAAAACGGTCGATTCCTCCAGGGGTTGTTCGGGCACAATGGTTTGTAACCCGGTCGCTTCAAAAGACCCTTGTTGGTATAGCTTCCGCGTTAATGGTGGCGGGGGTGGCTCCAGTGTAACCGGCGGCAGGCCAAGAAGCCTTCGTGACCGGCGGAGCTCGAGATCCTCCACTGTGTGAGAAGATCCAAGACACTCTAAGATAGTCTAAACGCTCAAAAGTAACACCCACTACAAAAGAATCCCTAGAAGATAAGACAAGCAAACATTAAATTAATTGGAAGAACAGTTACAACAACCAACACTAGAGCAACTTACCGGTGCAAGTGCAACTCAAACACGGAAGCACCCTCCGGGTATACTCTGCAAAGCGTGGCCCGATGTCTATCCTAGGTACCACGGTATACTCCCGCAGTCACCTATGTATGTCCCTAACGAAAGATTGGCAACTAGGTTGCCAGCACGCGAACAGTTACCAAGCGGGTACAGTCGAAAGTCGGGTAGACCACAATGAGCAGGGTATCGAGGCCGAAACCTATCAAGGGTATCGAGAGCAAATGGTCTGGAAGACAACTGAGGACCTCGAACGGATTCGAGACCCACAAAGCCCCGTGGCAAATGCAAATGACGGAATCCCAAAACAAGCCCTCTATATGTGTTCTCCACTGCGATTGGTCCGACTTTGGAGGGGTTATCTCCGCTACCTTTCCGCACGCGACCTCGTGTTTATCCCCTATGTTAAAGGGGGGTCCCGGATAACTTTCACGAAACTGGACTTAGACACTCTCTATCTCAGACTCCAATGTTTGATTTTAAATGGCCTTGAAGAGTTTCCTCTCCAACCTAATCTAAGGCCCTAATCCTGAACTAGTTTGTGAACCCTACAAACATAAAATTCTAGTAGATTTTAAATTTAGCGTTACTTTTATGGCTTTGTCTTACGTCAAGGGATATGAGGGTGAAACTGATTATGTGTGAAAGACGAAAGCAAAAAATGAATAAAAAAGCTAGAAACAAAACTTTTACTGAATGCAAAATTTCGACAACTTTTCAAAAAATATTTTTAATTTTTCTAAGATTTTGGACAGCAAACTCAAAGGAATTTCACTCGACTACGAGCTACTTATGATCTAAGTGAACTGCAAAAACTTATGAAATAAAAGACTTTTCCCTAGCCTAATAATGCAGAAACACACTGTTCAACCAAACAAAAAAATGAAAAGATTTTTTTTATTATTATTTTAAATGCTAGTAAAGCAAGAAAGGGAAAATACCGACAAGCAAAAAACCAAGAAAAACAATTCTGGCCTAAATCGCAGATCGCAAAGAATCAGGTCAAAAATCACACACTAGCAATTTTCTGTTAAAAACAAGGACTCTCACACTTGTCTAAAAACCTTTAAAAATTCTTTTATTTTTATGAGAAAAAGTAAGCTAAGAGTACAATTAATCCTAAGCTACTAACTGTTCAAACAGAGATTCAAACACCTGAGAGGAATAATTCTTATCAAGGGAAAGGATGATTGTCTTACCCTTAACAAAAAGTATCCTATACAAGCACACGACTGTTACTCAAACAGCACGCGTGCGAACGCGCGTTGAACAGAGACAGAGGGCGTATACACGCGGGCTAACCTTGTACAGGCCGTGTGTATATCTAAACTCTAAGAAAAAATGAAAACAGACAGACCAAACCAGGAAGAGACCACTGATATTGATAACCAGGATCCCTTGAAGGATTGGATACTCTTTCTAACAGAAAAACAAATAATATAAGGAAAAATGATAAAGCAAAAATCAATCTGAGATAGGACTACTAGCAAACAAGACTCGGGCAAAATTCAATAAAACCCCCTGAGAATGTGTGATTCTGACAGTGAAGAGGATGACTGCCTCTGAAGTCCTCTGAACTCTACATGCTACTGCTACCTCTACAGCTAGCGTTCACACGCGGGAGATAAAAGGGTAGGGCGCGGGTACACGCGTGCAGACCTCGTGCAGACCGCGTGTACCTCTGTGGGTCCCGAAAAACACAGTCAAGCAAAAGTCAGGGAAAGCTGGTATGGAAAACCAGATTCCCTGCTAGTTCAGACCTTACAAAAATGAAAAGAAAAGACAGGCAAGAAAAACTAGTCTTTAAACTACCCAAAAACTAAAGAAAATTCCATGAACCCTAGAGAGTCTCCCCAGTACAGTCGCCAATTCTGTTGTTGGGAAAATCTCCCTACGGACTAGCAAATAGACTTCAGACTTTGCATGCAGATATGACCGAAGAGAAATTACTTTCTACCTTCATCCCTAGATTTAAATCCCCTTTTCTTAGTAAATGCATGGAAAGATCAACCTACCTTGTTCCTGGCGTTTGATGTCGATCCTCCGTTGTGCTTGATTCCTTGTTCGCAATACTCCTTCCAAAGCTGACCTACATCAAAGACAAGCAACAACTATGCATGCATACTATTGATATACTAACGGGTTAAAAATCCAAACATAAACTAATCAAACCATAAAAAGTTCATGAATTGGGACAGGAAAAGCACTTTCTTTATTACTTTGAATGAGTCAACTTACAAAAGTTGAGACCAGCCGCCGCTCCTTGAACCTGATCCTGGGCTCCTCTTCTTCTACCCTCCAACTGCTTTGCTTTGATTCTCCTTTGGCATAAGGAAAGGCTAAAGGGTTGGGACAATGGGATTACGTAAATGGGCAGAGTTTCTTTGCTATATTTTTTCTCTTCCAAATGGGACCCCTACCCCTTTCTTTTATAGGTTAGAAGGAGCTAGGTATTTGGACGAACCCTCGGCCATGCATGGCCGAGAGTTTCAATTAACTCACCCATAGCTTTTTGTTCCGTCGGCAATTTTCCTTTTTTCATGCTTTTGTCGGTCCACGCAGGCTGTTTTGGGTCAGCCAGCGTGTACACACGTGCAGTAATGGATTAGGGCGCGTGGGCCTTTATAAAAGAGGATTTTGAAAGAGTTGTTCAACAATGCTTTGGCAAAGAAGGGATATGAGTTGGCCTAATGCCAGGTAAGCATGTGTGGTGCAATTTAGGGTTATAACAGTCATTGCTTCTGACCTCGTTGTTAGACGTAAAGCAAGACGATGTGTGTGTTCCTTGCTTCTGACCTCGCTGTTAGACGTAAAGCAAGATGAGTCATTGCTTTTGACCTCGCTGTTAGACGTAAAGCAAGACGATGTGTATGTTCCTTGCTTCTAACCTCGCTGTTAGACGTAAAGCAAGATGAGTAATTGCTTCTGACCTCGATGTTAGATGTAAAGCAAGACGATGTGTGTGATTCCTTGCTTCTGACCTAGTTGTTAGATGTAAAGCAAGATAATTCCTTACTTCTGACCTTGTTGTTAGATGTAAAGCAAGATGATGATGTGTTCCTTGCTTCTGACCTTGTTGTTAGACGTAAAGCAAGATGATGATGATTCCTTGCTTCTGACCCAGTTGTTAGACGTAAAGCAAGATGATGTATACCTTGCTTCTGACCTAGTTGTTAGACGTAAAGCAANTGCTGTGATGAGGTATCATTTTTACTGATACATATTGATGCAGATGATGATGGCATTCTTTCGAGAATGACGATGTTGCCGATGAAGAAAACTTTCGATGACTCGTAAATTTGCCAGCCAATGTTCCAAGATGATATTGACGATACTGTCCTCCTGATGCCACTGATGATGCAGACCTCTCTCGCCTGATGCAGTTGAACTTTTGAAGAATACCCTTCTTGTTAAGGGGGAGTGTTGAAATATTGTAACTGCAAAGAGTATTCTTAATATTATTGATATATTATTTATAGGATCAATCCCCATTGTGGATTGACCCTGTCAGTTATTGTAATAGGACCAAATCCCCTTTTGCGGATTGGTCAACAGACAATTATAATAGGCAGAATAAGAAGTCGGCCCCAGCAGTTAATAAGAAGACCCAGAAATATAATAAAGGTGGGTTTACCCACCCAGTTGGAGAAGTCGGCCCTGCCAGTGAAGAGACACTTCACACATGCCAGAACTTGTATAAATAAAGGAGGCTAGCGCCTCATTTGATCACAACTCACTTGCTCAGTTTGAGAGACAAGTTCTGATCTGTTACCGACAAAGGAGAGAGAGAGTGACGCATATTTTGGGAGAGGACTTTCTGTTTTAGCATAAGATCTCTTGGCATTATATTGGCTATTTATATTAAGGAAGTTTTGCTGGGTTTTCTTCCCCTAGAGGGTTTCCCAGAATAAATGTTGTCTCTTGTGGATGTGTATTTCTCAGTGATCTTGTTCTTATGTTGCTATTATCTATTGAATTGCAAAGAATTATAATAATGGCATAAACATTAACACTCTTGGCATTGTATTGGCTATCTATATTAAGGAAGTTTTTGCTGGGTTTTCTCCCCCATGAGGGTTTCCCAGGATAAATGATGTGTCTCTTGTGATAGTGTATTTCTCAGTGATCCTATTTATGCTATGGTTATCTAATGAAATAAAAGAAACCTAATAATAGCTTAAACCTTAACATGGTATCAGAGCTAAGCTGAAGAGAGCATCTTTCACAAGAGAAAGAGAAAAACGTCACTATTGTCATACATGCAAATTAGGGCTTTTTATTGAAGAAGAATTTCAGCCTCAAAACCATCTAGAAAAGTGCGCCCTAACCCAAGGAGTTCTTTGGCACTTTCAGCGCACCTTTTCAGTGGGTAGATTTCCCGGAAAGTGAAACCCTAGTTTTCACCGGTACCAGAAAACCAGAAGCGCCAGTCCAGAAATCCACTGGTCAAGTTTGAGGGGGTAAAAGTTGGATTTTCAGAAATCTGACTGCACCAGCTTACTCGCTTCAGCTCAACGCATCTATCCCCTGGATCAGAATTTCAAAATTTGAAGTTTGAAAAATTAGGGTTTCCTCATAAAACCCTAAGTTGCAGTTGCAGTTGCAGTCTCAGAACCAGTTGCAGTACTAGTTGAAGTATCAGTCGTAGTACCAGTTGCAGTCACCCTTGAAGTTTTTAAGAGTTGGTGATCATTGCCGCTGCTACCAGATGGTGCCACTACTTGCAAATGCTATCAGAGGTATGTACTCACATATGCTTAAATTGTTAAGCGTTAAAGGGTATTTGCAAGAGAAGGAATCTCTTGCCATAGATCCAGAAGGATCTCAAGATCCAACACATTCAAAAGAATAATGCAACTCAGGTTTGATTATTCTGATATACATCTAGTTGTTATGACAGTGTTGCATGTTGAAGCTATGACCATCATACTAACCTTTGGTCAAAATATTAGATGGATTAAAGTAGAGATCATAGAGCTCATTCTCTAACCCAAGCTTTTGTCAAGATAGTATATTTTCCTAGTACAGAGGACAGGTTGAAGAAAGCACTTGTCATTTTGAGTGAAGGAGACTTTGAAGAAAAGCAACACTCATTCTTGAGAACAAAACTCCAAGTTCCACGTTTGAATGATTAAGTTGCTAAGATTCAAAACGTGCAAGTGTCAAGAAAACACTATAGTGCTTGGTAGCATGTGAGCATATTGAGATAAATGCTTAATGTATTTATTTGCATGATACAACTAACATCTCCTCTAGGAGAAACCTCTTGTGTTAGTTCCAGGTTGCCATGGAGGAATGTTTGATCACAACACTATAAGAGTGTTGACCTCATTCCGTATTGTATTTCTTACTTTTGATCTTTGCTTCAGATAGGTCACAAGTGAAAGCTCTAAAGGAGCCACTGTGATGATTGTTCATGCTATTGCTTTATCTACTATTATCAAAAGAGTACTATTCCTGCTTGTTGTTTTGTTGGCCTTGTTTCAGGTCACAGGTGATGACTCTGAGGAAGCTATAGTGAAGGTTGTTGAAGGCAACATATTATATGAGACATGAAGTAGACTATGTACATGACGATATACACTCATGTACCAAAGAAGATGAAGAAGAAGCTATCTCTTGAGATTCAGAGTATCTCATATGAAGATTGATTGAAAGGAGCAGAAGGCTCCAAAGATGATCGAACATTAGAACGGGAAGCAAATCTCGTTTGAAGCATGACTTTGTATTTAGACTTGGTATTCAAATACCAAGTATACCCTGTAAGAGATAATGAAGTCCTTGTAGACTCAGAAGAAATCGAGAGTAAGCCTGATCTCAGAAAGGATCAGATGAAGAGACAACTTACAGGACTGGGAGACAGATGTCGTGAGAAGACTAGATCGTAGCTTCAAAAACTTCTAGGAGATATGAAATCTCCTGGGAAGATTCCCTTGTTTCAGTAACAGAGAAGAAAGCCAATTAGAAAGACTAGGATATGGATTCTTCCGTGAGACTAGAAGAGAAGTGAGTATTGACTTCCAAGATTGATCTATACAGATCAAGCATGTTACAAATGTACAAAGCTTGATGTGTGTCCAGAGGATTCTCCCAGCAAGAGGGAGAAGACTATGTTGAGACACTTATTGAAGAAATAGTTCCAGTATTTATGAAAACAACCAGAACAACCATGATTCATACATAGTATGAGATGCAGGGGGAGCAATCCCCATATTGAAAATTGAGTGGCAGATGGTGCAGTACATTAGTCGGGTCATGGAGACATGACTATGATGAAAGATAGAGTCACCTCCATGAAAGGAGAAGAGCTACCTTCAGTATCAGTTATTGAGCCATTCTCAGATGAAGTTGTTGCCATGATGGAGTAGAGGAGTTACTCCTAGACCTCAGCAGTCACAATGAGAATGGAGCAATAATTCTCAACTTCAGAGCAACTGCAGGTGCAGAGTCTCAGTTCCAGAAGGAACAATTGCAGAAAGAGGAGAGGACATACTCTCAATCAGTGAGACAGATAGTGCTTTGCAGAGAACACACAGAGCTAGCACATGATTGTGCATATTGAATTGCAGCTGAACAAATGTAACAGATTGGTACAATGTAATGAGAAACTTTGATTTGAAGATTGAAGATAGAAAGACTCATGTCTGTCAGTTGAAGGGAACTCTTTACGTGTTGAAGCAAGCTCCTAGAGCTTGGTATGGAAGAATTGACAGTTTCATGACGAGCTTGGGCTTTACCAAGAGTAAAGTTGATTCTAACCTTTATCTCAAGGTTATGAATTATGAGCCAGTGATTTTACTACTATATGTAGATGATGTATCCTTGACAAAGATGAAGAAAATCTCATCACAGATTGCAGAAGAAGCTCGCCACAGAGTTTGATGGAAGACCTAAATGCATCATCTCTTAGGCCTTGAAGTTTGGCAGAGCACAGAGAAGATCTTCCTTAACCAAGGGAAGTATGCAGTTGAAATCCTAAAGAGATTTGATATGTTGGAGTGCAAGTCCATGAATACAACCATGGAAACGAAGTTGAAGCTTTTGGTCGACACTTCGTCAGAATTGATCGATGCCACGCTATTGTGTGGTGATGCTAGCCTAGTGTTGTGCTTCCAGCTTAATTGTTGTGTGGTGATGCCAGCCTAGTGTTGTGCTTCCAGCTTAATTGTTGTGTTGAGACTCCAGCTTAATTGATGTGTTGTGATTCTAGCTTAATTGTTGTGTTGAGACTCCAGCTTAATTGTTGTGTTGTGATTCCAGCTTAATTGTTGTGTTGAGACTCCATCTTAATTGTTGTGTTGAGATTCCAGCTTAATTGTTGTGTTGAGATTCCAACTTAATTGCTATGTTGTAGTTTCAGCTTAATTGTTGTGATGATGTGCCAGCTTAATTGTTGTGATGCCAACCTCGTGTTGATGACATGCCAACCTCGTTCTGTGATGATGTGTTGTCAGCTTCGTGCTGTGATGCCAGCCTCGTGTTGAAGACTCTTAGCCTAGTGTTGATGTTGATGATGCTCCATCCTTTGTGTTGTGATATTGTTGCTTTTGATGTTGTATCAGCCTTGTGTTGTTATTGATGATGATGATGTATTAGTGTTATACTAATCCATGTTGATGCAGTTTATGATGGTGATGCCACTTCAGCTTCTCGATGAAGTTGATGATGATGATGCCACTTCAGCTTCTTGCTGCTGATGATGATGATGATGATTTTGTATGTATGATAAAAATGAATGTATTTTATGTTTATTTATACAAAACTGGTGACCTATAATTAATTTCAGGTCAAATAAAGGTCGACCTGGCCAATTTACAAATAAATTCAATTTAGACATAAATAAAATTAATTAACCCCTAAAATCATCTCCAAGGGTGACGTCATGCCCTTCTAGGGTGACGTTGAGCCCCTAAGGTGGAACGTTGGGCTCCAGATGCAGAGCATTTGGCCTCCAAAGGCCCTGGATGATGCCCACACGTGCCAATCAACTCACAACTACCCTCAGAATGTGAACCCTAGCTCTGGATAATATCCAAGGTCATAATGGTGACGTTGTGGGCTCCCAAAGGTCAACGTCCAGGTGTAAAAGAAAGATCCCCTTGGGTCTAGGTCTGCCAGGGTGCCTCCAAGGGCAACGTCCTTCTTTCTTCCTAGTGCATATCTTTGATGTCTTCTTGCCCCTGGCTGGCATTACAACATCCATATGTGGGCTTTCAGCCCCATGAAGGTCCAAGCTAATCATTCCCTCATGTGTACCTTTCCACTGGGCAAAGTCCTGCAGCAACAAGTACGCCCTCCAGGGGTTCATAAGTCACAGGGATCATAACATGTCAATCACATCTAATAATTAAATTACCCAAACATGTGCATCAAACCCCCCTTTACCCAAACAATGCTCAAAGTGTAAGTTTTAAACTTGTGAAGTAAAGCAATGCATATAGATTCTTAAGAAAAACAGAATTTAATCAATGGCTCATTCACATAGTACACAAAGATTTATACCGGAAACCCTCAACCGGGAAAACCTTTCTTATATTCATTATATCGAATTTCACCATTCACTATACAATATATATACAATGTTTTTAGCTATTTTGTAGATACCAAAACCCTAATCCCTTAATCCGGGATTAATTTACAAAACCGCTAAAAATAGCAAAATCCGCTAAAAATAGCAAAAACCACCCAAAAAAAAAATCGAGGTGCTACCCCGAACGCTGCACGTAACCAAGGGGGGGCATACCTACCCCCCTGGGACCCCCCTAGGAAAGCGCTCGACACACACGACACAAAGAGCACTACTAGAGGGATTGCTAGATGCAGTTGTCATATCTGACGCACCCACACACACACATGCAAAGAATATAACACCTACCCAACATTCTCCCACTTGTTGTTTTCTTTGCATCCAGGGGTCCAGGGGATTATATAGTCAACAATCCAGGGAAGCAATGCCCATTGTTACTCTACACCAGGAGAACTTTTCTGTGCTCACAGACTTTGTCAATGAATCTGCAACATTCTTCAAAGTGTCAACCTTTTCCAACAACACCTTCTTTTCCTCAACCATTTCTCTCACAAAGTGATACTGAACATCAATATGCTTTGTCTTCGAATGATAAGTTGGGTTCTTTGCTAGAAAGATTGCACTCTGACTGTCACAATCTAATCTCACTGCTTGTTGTACCAACCCAATACCTGAACACAATCTTTGTAACCATACTGCTTCCTTGCTTGCATGAGTGGATGCCATGTATTCAACTTCTGTAGTTGAGAGTGCCACTATAGCCTGTCTTTTGCTCATCCAACTGATTGCTCCTCCAAATAGGTTAAACACATATACACTTGTAGATCTTTTGCGATCCAGATCTCCAGCCCAGTCTGCATCAACAAAGCCATGTATGTCCACCACTCTTTCCAATCCTGGTCTTCCTTGGTAGCACAATCCATAATTGGTAGTGCCACGCAAATACCTGAAGACCCTCTTTACTGTTGTCCAATGCTCCTTCCCTGGTTTTGACATATACCTGGTCAAAACTCCCACTACATGTGCAACGTCTGGTCTAGTACAGACCATTGCATACATCAAACTGCCAACTGCATTGGCATATGGAACATGGGACCTGTCCTCTTCTTCTTCCTGTGTCTTGGGACACTGATCTGTAGATAACTTTACACCTATAGGAATAGGAACCTTGACCGGTTTACTTCCATGCATATTAAACCTCTGCAATATCGTCTCAACATATTTTCTCTGATTCAACCAGAGTTTCCTGTTTGCACGATCTCTTTTAATTTCCATTCCCAGAATGAAGTTAGCAGCACCGAGATCCTTCATGTCAAATTTGGAGGATAGTTGTGATTTCACCTCCTTGATAACATCCATGTTATTTCTTACCAACAACATGTCATCAACATACAACACTCATAAATGAAGTGATTACCAACCTGCTTGAAATATACACAGTGATCAGCCCTGCTTCTTACAAATCCCAATCCAAGGATGTATGTGTCAAACTTTTGGTACCACATCCTAGGTGATTGCTTCAGACCATATAGTGACTTCTTTAGCTTACAGACCAGCTCTTTCTTTCCCTTCACTACAAAGCCTTGTGGCTGCTTCATGTAGATTTCGTCTTCCAGATCCCCATGTAGGAATGTTGTCTTCACATCCATCTGTTCCACTTCAAGATCAAAAGCAGCAGCAATAGATAAAAGAAATCTAATAAAAGTTAACTTAGCAACAGGAGAAAAAATCTCACCAAAGTCAATTCCCTCTACCTAGGACTAACCTTTTGCTACTAATCGAGCTTTGTATTTCTCCACTTTACCTTATGCATTAAACTTCTTCTTGAACAACCATTTGCTACCAACCGATTTTCTTCCAGCTGGCAACTCAACTATATCCCATGCCTCATTCTTATCCAAGGCATCCATTTCTTCAACCATGGCCTTCTTCTAGAGTTTACTATCCTCTAAATTCACTGCTTCCCTGACCGTTCTAGGATCATCATCAGTAATCTTAGTCACCGGGTTATCCCAGCCCGAATGTAATCAATTAAATTCGTCGGCGAACTAAAACCCTTTCTGTGCCACCGACCACTTTCACTTCGATTCTCTTCCAGTTCCGCCCGCGACCCGTGTCTTTGCCCTCGCCCTCGCACAAGCGTGTCCAATGTTGAGTCCGACTAGTCCATTGTCCAGTGTCGAGCGGTCCACATTGTTCGGTCAGCATTTTTCTTTGAGAAATCGCATACCCAACATCTGTCTCGGAGCAATCACATGCCCCGATGGCACTCCATCTCTAGCGTACCCACCGACCGCGACGTGGCTTTAGGGTTCAGCGCTCCATTTACATGAGATTAATAAATGTATAGTGAGGAAGATAAAACATAAAAGTTCGATATTTTTATTAATAAGAAATATTTATAAAATTAATTATTAATAAAATTAAGTATAAACCTTACTTTATTTTAACTTAGTTTATATTTAATAATGTAATACATCATTTTATTAGGTTTCATAACTTAATTAGTATTTGAAATCTCAAGTCTTTTAATAAATTACAATGATATTTTGTGTTTTCATTTCTATTATACTAGAATATAAAAATAATATCCTTAAATTAAAGCAATAAACTATAATCCAACCAAATATGTGTAATTTTTAATTTTTATATCTATATATTTTTAATTTTTCAAATTTGTAGTATGTCAAACTTAATGACGAATTTTATCCCCAAAATTTTGATTGTCGAATTTTTGTCGAACTTTAAACTCGCCGAATTCAAACACGAACACTAACCAGGTGACTAAGTCAGTAATAGATAAAGCAAAATTGGACCGAAAATCAGGTGGACTATACCTTTCTGGTTGCCTTCTATCTCTCATTGATCTCCTCAATACTGGGGTATGAGGTTCTTCTTCTTCTTCTTCTACTTCCTCTTCTTCAGATGATTCAGATTTTGCATCATCCAACTCAAGCTCTATTTTCTCAGGTTCATCTTGCATTGGTAGGAATTCCTGTCTAGACACATCTTTTACCTCTCTGAAAACAACATCTCGACTGTAAACAGTTTTCTTGGTTTCTGGGTTCCAAAGCTTATAACCTTTCACACCATCTTTATAACCAATAAAGATACACTTTTCAGTCTTTTTATCCAGCTTACTTCTATTTTCCTTTGGAACATGTACATAAGCATCACAACCAAACACTCTAAGATGTTGAAGAGAGGATTTCTTTCCAAACCATATCTCGTGTCGATTTTTATCATCCAACGCTGATGAAGGTGATCGATTGACCAGGTAACATGCTGTACCCACTGCCTCTGCCCAGAATTCTTGTCCTAACCCCGCACCGCTGAGCATGCTCCTTGCTTTTTCCATCAGTGTCTTGTTCATCCTTTCTGCAACTCCATTCTGTTGAGTGTATGGAGTAGTCTTCTGCCTTGCTATACCACACTTCTTACAGAATTCTTCGAATTCATTTCCGCAGAATTCTCCACCATTA
>JASDQU010588046.1:17430-30499 GCA_032191745.1 Picea mariana | reverse complement strand
TACAGTTGTACGAATTTGCCCTTTCCATCACCTCGAAATCTGTGCCAAAATATCTGTTGTACGGACAACAACAAAACTGCCCTCTTCTCCAACAGAAAACACTGAAATGGCTACCTCGAAATCCGTTCAGCAAGTTGCCTCGATTTTTGTGCCCTCCCATCCTGTTGTACGGATTGTACGGATCTGTACAGTACGACTTGTCTAACAACAAAAAATTCAGCACCCACAAAACATAAAATCCTCCTTGGGATTTGTGGCCAAAGTCTCTTGGGAAATGTGCCCTCTTTGTTGGCCTCTTTCCTCTTTCAAGCTTACTCAAAAATTCTCTCACAATCTCCTCCTTTTGTGTATCTTGCACACTACCCAATGCATTCTCTTATAATCTGAAAATGACCTTTTCCCTCGCAAGTGTCTTTTCACCTTCCCCAACCCTAAATCCAACTTCCCCAACCCTAAATCCAAAGGCCAAGATCTAATCCTGCCTTTACAAGATCAAGGGCCATGATTCATTCCCTCCAAAATAAATCACTTAAAATATTTAAGTACATTTCACTTTATTACATTAGTGCACTTTATGAAATAAAGTCACTTTAATATTAGAATGTACACTTCATTAAAAAGTCACTTTAATAAAAGAACCACTTTACAACTTTATAAAAAGCCATTACAAAGTTAAGTGCCTAGTAGTGTCAACATAAGGTTATATCCACATATAAGACAAAACATGCGGAGTACCTCCCAAGCTAAAAAGCTAACAAATCCAAATAGAACAAGTTGGAAAACTTTTAGCAAATTTTGATGGTTAAAGCACAAGTTATGAGTGGCTTTATATAAAGTTTTCTACAGTCAAGTTATCAACCTTATGGATGTAGCAAACCAAGCCCTATATCAACAAAATTATCCAACACAAATCACTTGTAAATGGCTCAAACGATGCACCTAGGTTTGTAGAGAGTTAGCGCAAAAAATTAGGCCTAGTCTAGGGTTAGTTTAGGAGCTAGTTAGGGTTAGTTACCTAGGGTGAGTGCAGCCCTAATGGTTGTAGGTTAGTGTCTATTATAGCAACAATTTGTAGTGGTTGAAAGGGGATGCCTCAATTAGGCAAGAGAGCCAAAGGCTCAGGGAACACTTCCCCAAAGAGATAGACTTAAAACTTGTAAAATCGTGTTTTCCAAGTCAATAATTTTGTTTCTCCAATGCAATAAATAAATGACTAGTGCTCTTAATAATTGGGTTAATGGGTTCATGCAAAGAAAGAGCTAGATAAACTACCTCCTTGGGGGTGTAAATCCTCTTACTCTCCAAGGCAAGTTTCTCTAGTTAGGGTTTAAGCTAAGAGGGTGTAATGCTCTTATACTTCTCTTAGCAAACCCTTGTTTAACCAATAACATGTAGCATAAAATGATGGAGACTATGGTGGGGGTGTATGCCCTTATACTTCCCACCTAGTTCCTAGCACAATAACCTTGACTTGAAACAAATGATAGCATGAAAGTAAAGACCATACCAATTCAAGGAAAATGCTAAGATAATCTACCACAAGAGCAAGAGAGAAGCCTTCCAAGGCTAGCACATCACTTTCATCAACTATACATCAAGAGATAACCATAAACAAGAGCACAAGAGAGACAATTTGCCAAAGGTAGCGAAAATTTCAGACCAAGTACCTCTCACAAGAGGGAGAGTTATGATAAAATGAAATCTTATGATCTCTTATTTATACAAAATGTCACTAAGATAACTCGTCTACATATTCAGGGGTAAAACACAAGACAAGGGGTCAACAACCCTAATCTTTCCCCCTTAACAAAGTAATTCATTAAAATTCAAATTTTCACATAAGAAAACCCTAATTTAGAAGGACGTCATCTCTTTAGGGGACGTTTTGGCACTAGGAGCAAGTTTTTGGTGTAGGAGGAGGGTGTCTAGGCTTGCCAAAGCCATATGTCAAGTATCCGAGTTGCTTCCTTCATGGTCAAAGGCCAATTCTCCTCAAAACGTCCAAGTGCCAATGCATCGACCACACCACCAAACCCTAACCCCCCCTAGGTGACATTATGCCTCTAGAAGTGACGTTTTTCCTCTCCCAAGCAAAACGTTTGGCATGTGGGGGATAGGTTATGTTGTCCAAGTCATCTGTAAGGCCTTCCAAGTTTGATCTTTCTTATTCGGCATGCGGCCCCTTGGCATCCACCTATGGGCTTCAAGCCCCATGGAAGCCCAAGCTAGGCTTGTTCTTCCAAAACTGTCCACCAACTAGGTTCTGCAAAGACAAATAAGCACGCTCTCCAAGGATCTCAGGTCATAACGTCATGATAAGTGAATCCAATCAATAAATGAGCCACCTAAGCATGTGCACCAAAGATCACTATATCAAACAATTAATTGCTCAAAGACATTATGCGACTTGTCAAGCTTGAATATGGGAGGGTTGACAAGGTGTCCTATTGGGTAGATCTTGCCCTAGGTCAAGGAGAGTTTCCAAGGGATCCCTCTCTAAGCCATGCAAAGTGGGTGAAGTGGTTAGGGTCAAGACTCAATGGGCATAGGGCTCATGACATACAAGAGGTCGTAGTGTCTCATTCATGGGTGCCTTTGTAGAGGGTGTGTGGTACCTTCGTCCGCAATGCACTTTTTCCAAGCCCATTATTTGCCATTCTTTCATAATTTTAAGGAAAGGTTGAAGGCCACTGCCTTGGCGTGGTGTCCAGATAATGCCAGTGTCACCTAGAAACAACTAATGGAAATGAGAAGGATGGCTTGTGATGAGACCCCCTTTCTCTCAGCCATGCAACTGAGAGCCATTACCCTGGCTTGGTGACCAAATGACGGTAATGTCATACCACTAGATATTCATGGACATGATAGGCTGGCTCGTGATGAGACCTCGTATCCTCCAACTAAACTTTTAAGCATTATTAATCATATTTTATTGTGGGTCCCCCTTTACTCAAAGACAAGTGTTTCATTGCTTTCTTGGGTGATCCCTGGGCGAAACATCTAGAAGGTTCATACATAGGCTTTTATCTTTTACCCAACATCAATCCCTCTGGGCCTTCAATCCCTTCTTCCCATAGAATGAGGGACAACCCCTTCTTGGGTCAATACACCCTAAAATCCCAAGAGATAAGGAAATGGGGGGGAACAGTGATGGAAAGTGGTAAGTATGGTCGGGCACGGTACGATGGATCTTTAAGGGAGTTCCTAGTAGCAAACCCATCCCCAAGGAAGACCACTTACTAGGGCACAATGTCAACCACCAAGGTGAAGCAGGGAAAAAGGCATAATGTCTAAGTATATATCATGAAATTTAGAGCAATCTAAGATACAACATACTCAAATGGCTTAAATATTGAGATGATGCTCACCATAATACTGACTTGTTCCTCATGGAGCAAGGCCCACTACCTTCCAGAAGCCAATTGATGTGGTGGATGCCATCTAAAAATCTGCGACCTCTGTGGTGGTGAGAAGGGTCTCCATTTGTGCAAAAGGATACTGTTGGTCATGTAGTCTCTCGACACTCCATATCTGCAACCTGAGGGCCTTGAGACATAATCTCCTTAGTTATTCACAAAATGGGGATAAAAAGTTGCATGGTTACATTGGTCCTTTGAGTATGATGATTTCATCATGGTAGCTTTGGGGTGAAGTTTTTGGGTGTTAGAGTAGGTCCTTCTCCTTTTTTGCATTGTCATTTTAGTAGTCTAGCTTGTTGATCTTTTCCAAATTTTAGGACAACAATCTATATTTTCCTTGCAGTGTCTTTTTCCTTCAGTTATTTACTTCAGTTTTTGCATAAGTGTCGCTGATTTTTGCCTAGTTTTATCAACATGTGGTCGTGTCTCGTGAGCCTTTCTTTTCATGAATAAATCACTGTCCATAATTGTTATTCCTGGGTCAAAATTTGAATGTCTATCTATCACATGTCGAGCCTTTGTGTCTATCATTAGAGTGAGCCTGGATGGGGGTCCCGTTTGTCATTGTTTCCGAAGCATTGAGCCTTTAAGATGGGTAGTTTCGAGGAGACATAGGATTGTCTGAGTCATCTTATGTCTTGTCTCCTCATATCTTATCATTGGGCCTTCTGCTTTGAGTCAGTCAACCCACCCTCATCCAACAATAGGGATATGGTACTTGGTTTTTGCATCTTGATGTTCTTGAGTTATCATTTCGCATTGAGGGAAGAGAGACATCATTGCTCTTCTTTTCAACAGGTCATCTTGTATCGACTTCGACACATTATCTACATATGACCCAAAAGTAGAGCACCTTGGTAGCCGTTAGCCTCATTGGCGGTTATTTCGCATCCGACAAGGCTGAGTATCATTGGGCCTTGATTGGATGATCCTTGTCACTGTTTGACTTCAGAACATCTTTCAAAGTGTCAGGTTGTGCTCGTACCTTATGACCCAATGACATTATTGGTGGTGTTCCTTCGCACTTCATAGGTGTTTACATTATTGACATATGATGAAGTGACTCTCTCCCTTGTGTCGACATCAACACATTTACCACGGGGAGGAGTGTACATATTGAGTGGTAGCAGGTAGCAAATTTGGATGAGACCCTGTGGGTTTCAGTATTCAGTGGGAGGATTATATACTTTGACTCCATGGCCCATTGGATAGGCTTTGTGGCTACATGTCACCTTACATGTTTTTCTGGATCAACTTACAGGGCCTTTTCTCCTTCCACACAGTTATAGGGGTATTCTTGGTACACATTCCTCAATTTCTAGAGCATCATCAATACATCTTACAGAGTTATCACAGAGTAGTATTGTTACAAAAACAAAGATTCTTATTGTTCTCGACATCCCACAGGGCGATCCCGTCCCCTTGAGTCGCCATTGTTAATCCCTAGATTTTCACCCTTGAAAATCTTGAGGGTTAAGAGTCAACATCATTTCTTTGGCTAACATTGTGAGATTCCCCCAAAGTTTAGCACTTATGGTTAGCAGAGGTTGGTTCCCACGAGAGATAGGTATATGATCGGTACATGGTTGTTTGGTTTAGAGATAGAGTTGACTTGGTTTCCATGCATTTTGAGAGAGATGTCTACATACAATAGGCGTTGCTACTTTTTAGGAGACACGGTTTGAGTGGGTCTCTTGATAGTTTGTAGCAGTTCTGAGCATACAGGGGTGGTCCTTGCATGATTCTTAAGCTCGATGGCACTTTTCTGGGTGACATGCGAGATCTTTCTATTTTTGGCAGGTTTTGCTCCAAGCCCCGAATTCAGATTTTGAGCACATATTATTGATCCTTGAGACATTCTGAGTCTTTTGGACCTCTTCCAGGATGATTTGGCACATATATATATTTTTAGCAGGTTGACCACCAGGGCTCGCATGTCAATTTTGATTGCAGATTCAGATCTCTTATGGAAAAATAAGTTCAATGAGTATAAAGTCAAAGGCATCCGAACAACTTTCTATTTTTAGCAGTGTTTATTTTTAGATAGTGACATGTGGTAGTGTTCTCCTAGTCTTCCTGGATGATGTGGACAGTTTCCTAAAATTTAGGAGCTAAATTTTAATTTTAGAAAGTTCTATATTTAGTAGGTACGGTCATCATCCATGCAGTGCCAAGTGGCACCCTCACCGGTCGACATGTGGCAGATCTACAGAGTGATGTGGCATCCACCTAGGATAGGACGCATTTCCCAAGACTTGAGCATATAATATAATAAATAAATTAATTAAGATAAGGGAGTCATAATTGGGCCTAAATTTAGTCGTATATTCCTTCGTATAATCACCTCTCCACTTGCCATGCATCAACTTCATAAAATTCGCCTTCAATTGAGTTTAAACCACAATTTCCTAAAAAATAGGGAATCCCTAAAAAATAGGACGAATTTCCCCCATCAAGAATTAATTTTCTCACTAACTTTTCCTCGCTCGACATATCTTCATTTCCGTGCATTAATTTCCCCAAATTCCTCTTAATTTGCTTTTAAACGCAAATTTCCTAAAATTTAAGAAAATCCCTAAAAAATAGGACGAATTTCCTCGTCTAAAATTCACTCATTACTTGGCCAAATTTAGCATTTAAACATGCTTTTAATTCCTAATTTATTCCGCCATGCGTTAACTCTCCTATTCTTCACATGAGTTAACTCTCTTTCCATTCTCTCATGTGCATTAATTCCTAAATTTCTCACTCACTTATTCCCTTATGCACATTAACTCTTATTTTATTCACACTCCTCTCCTATGTATTGGATGGTTTTCATTGGTTATTGGTGGGTTCATTCCAGCAGCAGCATAGTGTCTTTCTCATTCTCCTCCCTCTTCTTCTCTAGTCTAGTGGCTCTTCTTTGAGCAAAGTAGTCATTGTACCGGTTGTAGGCTTGCCAAGTGTGGCGCAACCAACTCTCTTGTAAGCTTGATCAATAAAGAAGCGTGTGTTTGTCTTCAAACCTCTTTTCTTGGCGGCACTATGGTAAATTTGTGATCTGATTTGTCATTTTCTGAACTGTTTATTGTGATTATTTCGATTCTTTGAATAGTTTTTCTGCCTCTTTTCCAGTCTATTATAATTGTGTTAACCCTGCAAGATCCCTCCAAGTGAAAATCTATATTTTCCCCATCGTTTTGGACAGTCTTAACTTGCTATCCAAGTCGAACAACTTGCTGTTTTTTGGGTTTACACACAGAAAATCAGTCTTAACAGACAACAACAAGGCACCTACGGTTCCTAGGGACTCCCGGCTGAGGCTAGCAAGCACTAGGCCAAACGGAGAGGGGTCTAGCCTGTGACAATTGGGGCTTTACTTATTCAATTAGCCAAGTTTTCATCGCTGTAATAACAGGTTATATCAGCTCAATTGGAGGGTGGAAATTTGTGTTAACAGGTCCACTTGGGCATAGTTCTTGACCTAGCTGAAAAAGGAGGAGTTAGATCAAATGGATTGATCAGGAAGTCTTCTTCATCATCATTGGACTGCTCAACTACTAGAAATGGAGTGCTGGAAGGAGCATTTAGTATAGGAGAAGAGACTTATTCCGGATTGGAGCTGGATGAATCATAAATAAGGTCATCATCAATGATCATCATCATCTGCCTACCTAGGGTGTAAGGTATATTGTTTGAATAATAGTTACACAAAACAAAAATATGGGGGTTAAGTAGGTTCGACGTGGCTTGTAGATAGGAATGTGAATAGTGATAGGAATACTTGGGTCACTCTTTCTTTGTCATTGTATATCTATGATTTACTTCATTGTTTCTATTTTTTTGTGAACTTTTGAAGTAGTAGCAAACATGGAAGATTGGAATTCAAGCATTAAAAAGAGTCTACTTTGGCGAACGACAATTTTCTGAGGGAACCATTTCCTTTTTATCAGTGATCAAACTAAGTTCTGGTTCATAAATTCAGGAAGCATTTAATATATCTATTTCACTTAAGGGAGAAGATTCTACAAGGTGTTAGAGTTCTTACAGATTTATTAGATTTTCCGTTGCAATAGCCAGCTTAGTTAAGTCCTAGTAATCTGTTTCAGTGTCCTTTATTTTGTAGTAGCTTCTTGATCATGTACTAACTATTTATAGCTATGTTTTTATGTTTATTCACAGATATTACATCCTTGCCTTCAGATCTGACCCGCTGTTATGAACTTATGCGTGAATTAGATGTACAATTACAAGGTATGCTGCAAACAAGTCACTGATTGAATTCAGGTTTTAACATATCTGGATTTGCAAAGATTATCACATATCCAATGCAAGATTTTTATGAGTTCTCAAGCATTCTGGGAGATATTTAGTTGATTATGTTCTTTGAGTTCAGAGCTCGGTAAGGATATTGTTCACGAGGTAAACATTTTCTTAGTAGTGTTTGCAAAAATGTAAACAGTATACAGTAGATGTGTAGGGCCACAGTCTTGAACTTCAAATAAGTTCATAAAATATATCTCTAGTAAGAGTTAAGATGATCATAGTTTGGTGGAATATTTATTGGCATTAAATGAACTCATGACTGTAAAACAGTTTAAAGATTTGTTATGCTTAATTGTCAATAAGAGGAAATGGGCAATCCAATCCTTTTCTGTTTTTGCAAGTGTATATGTTAGTTCATAAAATATATCTCTAGTCACAGTTAAGATGATCATAGTTTGGTGGAATATTTATTGGCATTAAATGAACTCATGGCTGTAAAATAGTTTAAAGATTTGTTATGCTTAATTGTTAGTAAGAGGAAATCGGCAATCCAACCCTTTTCTGTTTTTGCAAGTGTATATGTTACCTTATTTCTAGAAAATTATCACAAGTAGAAGTCCCAATTTGTTTTTAGGAAAGTTTCCAGCTCAATTTTATTAGGTTTTAAAAGTCTTTATCATGTTTAATTAAAAAAATGAAGAGAATATGTGGTGTATACCAGTTTATTATGTGACATCCTTTACCATGTATATACTTCTCAATGTAAAAAGTTGTACAGGTTTCAGCAACACATTTTCCGTGAATAGGTATGACTCTATGAGTTCTGAGGGTGCTTGCTTGGTGGTCATTTAGTCTAGAACAGTACTGATTTAGTTTATAAAGGTTTGTCGAACTCTCTACTTACCAGAAATTTTTAGTCCAACTTTGGTAGTAGATAAGATAAGATAATTCTTTTAATGTCCGCAAATGATCACAAAAGTGGGCCAATGGGACTCAAAACTATAATCAAGTGGTGGCACACTATGGTACTGTGGAAGCAATTCCAAGAAGCTGAAATATAAAACAAAACAAACTAAACTACTGAATAAGAGAATAAACCAAAGGCATAAGCATATACAATAAGAGAAGGGGGCTACTCATCCTCATCAGAAGAGGAAGCCCTTGGTGTTCCAACAAAAACAATAGTAGAAATAGAGGATGAAGATGAGGACGTCCCAGCTAAGCTACCAACCACAGAGGAACCAATACACTGCTTGATGATGTCCTTATAGGAGAGTCCAGATATGAGAGGACTTGGTTGTGTTACCTTGGGCGGAAGTTGGGTTTGATCCGCTTAGACTCTCCTAACACTCACTGGAGGCCATTGGAAAGAACTTGTTGATGGAAGGCTGGTTCCTTGAAGTGAGTGTCGAGTAAGTGAACCATACTGAGACCTGATCTTCTCAATAGCTTGGTGAGGGTGGGTTTGACAATCTAGTGCATAGGGTTTCTGGGGTCACTTCTTGTTGCTTCCTGCCATTAACTGCATGGATAAACTGAAAAGAGGAAGTAATTAGCCTTTTAGGTTATGTCTTTGGATTTCCTCATAAGATCTACATCATATATCCCGAAACTTCATAAAAGCACTAGACATCTCTGGTTTGGATAATGGAAGAAGGTAGCGAGGGATCGCCCTGAGCCTTGGTAGATAAGATAAGATCAGATAATATTATTAATGTCTAACAAATGACAACAAAAGTAGGTCATTGGGACTAAGATAGTACATTCAATGCAGGTACAAAGTGGGAGTGTGAAAGCATCTCCTAGATCAATGCTAAATGTAGAGAAATATTAAGATATAAGAGCAAGTTAGAAATTAGATGCTAAATGTAGAGAAATATTAAGATATAAGAGCAAGTTAGAAATTAGATGCTAAATGTTTGGCTAGGAAAGCGTATAACATAAGGTGCGGGTACAATAAAATGCTAGAAGTAGAAAATCTTGATGTTGAACAAAAGATAGAGAGAGGATATCGAGGTCTACTAGCATTGGTGATAGAGGACGAGTGAAGGGATTGAGATGTGGGCTTGTCGTCAGAGTCATCAAGTACTATGAAAGGATCGATGCATTGGTGGATGATATCATCTGGTGAGTGGTTGAGGGGCCTGACTATGTGGTCCTAATGGGACCATGAGAGTGAGGGAGCTCAACTCTTCTAACATCTGAGCATGTGGGGAAGAATTGCTGAATGGACACTTGGCTACTCCGTTAAACCTAGGGAGTAGTATGTGGGGGGGAGCGGGGAGACTTTGGTGTTGCCCAGAACTGGTTCATTTGCTGGCCTAGTAGTGAATGTCATGTGATCTAGAATGACATCCTCTCATGGGTATCAAAGAGGTCAATCAACCACTTGGGTGAGGGTAGGTTAAAAGGAGACACGAGGCCTTACCAATCTGGACTCTAAAGTATGTTGGGTTCCTACTTGTAATTTGTTGTTTTGATCAAGCGAGACAACTAGGAAGTATGAGGTGATCCTTTGATTGAGACGAGACATGCAAAGACTGAGATTTGTGTCTGAACGCTTTTCTCATGAAGAGATCAATAAATCTTTGGCCAAGATAGCAAAAGAAGGTGGAAAGGGAGTGTAATGTTCCTGACTTGGCTAGTCTAGGAAACTCTGCTAATGTGTGTGTAGGATTAATTGTTTACAGCATGTAAATGATCATACAAATAACAAATGCGACAAAAGACTGCAAAGTTTATATTATGATATCTCTGCGGAGTACAAATGCTGAATGCGGCTAAATAAAAATTAATCACTCGGCTAGATCAAATGACAAAAGGATCTTAGCTCGAATACAATAAGCAAACTAGATGATAATACCCGATAAATAGATGAGCACTACAGAATCAATGGATGAGCTGGAACTATGGCTGCTCGCACGGTAATTGTTGTAAGTTCGAAAAGTTTGCCCTGGTGGCTAAACCTCTCGGAATGGCCTGGAAATTGTCCCAAATGGTGCGCCCTGCTCTACCTCTCAGTCCTGGTGACTGACCGACCCCTCTGTTGGTGTGTCTGGACCCTGAATGGATTCCCTTGGGGGAATGCGCCCCTCTACCATTGGAAAACTGCCCCCTAGTGATTCCACTGTCAGAATCGGCTGACATGTGTCTCAAAATGATTGCCTTGGCCTACTGTGAAATGGGTCGGAAGGATTTCCCTGGATCTGAATTGATGATCGCTGGGGAACCCCGAATGTGTCCTCCCCAAGTGCCGCACTCCCAATGTTCGGAAAGTGCGCCCCAGATGATTCCTCCGTCGAAATCTGACGAGGAACCAGGCAAAAGATGCGCCTTGCCTTCCTCTCAACTGGGTCGGAGGGGAATCTCTGAACTCTCCCTGAAAGGGACAAGTCGATCCACTGAACCTCCTCAGAAGCTGCGCTCCACCCTGAATAAGTGCGCCCTTGCTGCTGGAATCTGTGTAACTACTGCTGAAGAATGAAGGGAGACCTGTGTGATCTCCCGGTGACTAGGGCATGTCTCTCAACACCGAAATCAACCAATTGGTGTCTTTCTCCTAGAATCCACTGAACTATCTCTCCTGAGATGCGCCTCTCTCCTCAATGACAAGTCAAAAGCTACATAATAATAAATTAGGTTGCTTTACCTTTCCTTTATAGCTTCCCAAAACCCTAATTCACTATTGACCTTTTCCCTCCAAGTGTCTTTTACTTTATTTTATTATTCCTTGATTAAATCACTTAATTAATTAACCATTTTACCTCTAAAAAGTGATTTGTCCATCCTTATGGCTTCTTCGACCACTGCAACTCACTTCTCATCATCTTATCCTGTAATGCTCTTCCTCCCGATTGCAATGAGCTATTACACTAAGAGTTTTCTCCAAGTAATATGCCCATTATGACCTTCTTAGTGAATTTAATTAAGATATGACCCATAATAACTCAAAATTACGAAAATTGTCAGAATGCAACGAAACCAAAGCTAAGCTGTGCAGAATGGATCTTGATGATGAACGATGCAAGTCGGGCCCAATTACACCCCTTAATATCTCTCGAACTCTCTGTCATCCCTATCTGGCTACTCTGGTAGGCATAACACTTTGTAATGTAATAATGTCCAAAAATGGGGACATTACAGGGAGCCCCTCAAGTCCCGAAATAGGGAATAATATCTACCTTTGATCTCATAGTAGAGGGCCATTGGAAAATGAGACACACCTCCATCTATGGCTCACGTGAGTGGTAAAGCTAGCAAATCTTCTTTGGCGATGGGATATGTTGAAGCAATGGAACCTCCCTCTGATCTCATATTAAATGGGGCACCAAAAGTAGATAAGATAAGATAAAATAAGATAGTTTTATTAATGTCCAACTAATGACCACAAAAGTAGGTCAAAGGGACTGATGGGTGTTGCCATCCTAATACACACCTACAAGCGTGGAGAAGTCTCCAACCCACTTGGTGTGTCCTTAGAGGCACAAACCTAAGTCTAGACCCACTGTCACCTTGATCTAGACCTCTTCCGTCTAGGCTCACTCGTAGGGAAGCCAAGGGGGGTAGACCCTATTAAACTATGTGGAGTTTTGTTGTTAAGATTCTAGGAGTTAATTAATTTATCAATTAAGGAGACCCAACCCAATGACAAACAACAAATGCAATTATGCAATTCTTTCAAATGACAAGTAAACCTATTCTTTTATAAGACACAAATAAACCAGTGCCTAAATATAACCAAAATTCACTTATTGAGATATGCACACTAAAGATATTTTTACAACTTGAAATAAAGTATAATGAATAAAATAATAAAAATGACTTTACACTTAAGATAATTATTTCCCAAAGAATAAAGAATATTTGTAACCAAGAATAAAGAATGCTTTAGTAAAAGTGAATATCCACAATTAAAGAATTTGCCGAAAAATAAAATTGCTTTGAAAGTAATTTGCTTGAATGAAATAGCAAAACTTGGAAAGCAAACGTTGTGAAAAGTGTGTAGGTTGATTTTAGTAAGTTTTTAGGCCTCTCTTGAGCTTAGGGGGATTAAATGTGAGTTGTAGCAATCCTAAGCTATGTGACTACCCCAAGTCCTCATCCCTTAAACTAAAAGGAAGTGCTGGGTGCTCAATAAGAAGAACAACAAGGTTCTTCCCTAGCTTCACAGGTCAAATCCAGAATGCTTGGGCGCTCAACAAGGAGGGCACGTAGTGCCGTGAAACCCTCCTCGGCTTCAACCCCTTCTAGCTGTAATATTCCAGATATAAAGTAGAACAAAAATAAATAGCTAGAAATGGTAGATGAACAACAATATAACCACAACAACACCACAATAATACCAAAATGATACTAGAATAATACTAGGAAGAGCACTTTGATTACTGAGAGCAATGTTCACT
>JASDQU010588045.1:1735-48715 GCA_032191745.1 Picea mariana | reverse complement strand
ATATTGCACATGCAGTGGGAGTTGTGAGCAGGTATATGAAAAATCCAGGTAAAGAACATTGGGAGGCAGTAAAGTGGATTCTCAGGTATTTGAGAGGTACTACTACACATGCATTATGTTTTGTAGGTTCAGACACTTTTCTACAGGGATATGTTGATTCAGATATGGCAGGTGATAAAGACAACAGGAGGAGCACCACAGGGTATGTTTTTACTATAGGTGGAACAGCAATAAGTTGGATTTCGAAACTGCAAAAGGTTGTTGCACTTTCAACAACAGAGGCAGAGTATGTTGCTACTACAGAGGCCAGTAAAGAGATGATTTGGTTACAAAGGTTTATGGAGGAATTGGGAAAGAAGCTGGAGAACAACAGGTTGTACTGTGACAGTCAGAGTGCCATTCACCTTGCAAAGAACTCAGCCTTCCATTCGAAGACTAAGCATATAAAGTTGAGGTACCACTTCATACGATCTGCCTTGGAAGATGGACAATTGAAGCTGGAAAATATACACACTAGCCAGAATCCTGCAGAAATGTTAACAAAGGGAGTAACCAGGGAGAAACTGAGTTCCTGCTCAGTTTCAGTTGGTCTTCAAGAATGAAGATGAAGATGAGAAATTTTCCAGGTCCAAGAAGGTTCAAATTCCAGCATATACAGCAGCGGTGGAGTTGTTGAGATCAGTCTCCAAGTGGGAGATTGTTGGTTGTGGAGCCTGATTATCTTCAGAGGTCCTTGCTTTCAGCCGTGTTTATACCCCATGAAGTATTTACACCCCATGAGTATGTACACTCTTCCACGCGGGGGAGTGCAGAGGGGGGGTACCCCCTCTGCGGGGTCCGGGGGGGGCTATCCCACCGGCTGGGGGGTCTGGGGGCAAGCGGGCCTCCGAAGCAAAAATTGCCTTGTAAAAGTATATTGTAATTTCATTGTAAATCTGGACCGTTCATATAAGGTCGCAAATCTAATGGTAGAGATTATGTTAGGGTTTTTTTTTCCCTAGAAGGCAACCCTCTCTTATGAGGGAAATGTATTGCGGCTATGGTAGATAGTGAATATTGTATTCTGAGAGAGGAGACTGTGAGAGAAAGAAGAGGAAGTTACAGTGGGTTTTGTTGTAGGTTGTATCCCTTCATTTGTTGGATAATAATAAAGGAAGGACCTGGCAATTTCTCTGGTGGACGTAGCCCACACTGGTTGAACCACGTAAATCTATGTCTCTCTTATATTGTGTTTCTTCTGTGTTTTGTTTCTGAATTTGTTTTATTTTATTGCTCCACGGTCCTATTTTTCTAACACAAGAAGTACATACATAGATAGGATCACAATACATGAAACCACCACCATTAGAATCTTTTCATCAAAGCCTCAGGACTTATGCCATATATTTCAATCGGGTTCAAACATTACATTAAAGATTCCCTTGTCTACACTACTTTTCCAACCCGGCTTACATTGAAAAGATAGAATATATAGAAAAAAATATGCCCCTTGGGATGCTATGCCTCAAACTACTTCTCCTAGAATTTCGGATTCAATTACTTCCTTCCATATGATCTTTTGAATAGAGTTTACTAAAAATGGAAACCCGACTACACCCAATCATGCCATAACTGGCGTCTTCATCTTGATCATTTAGTAATGAGTAAGATTGGATCATCGGGTTGTGATACATCGACGTTTTATTTTACAGGATGCCCGAGTGATCGAGTGCATTGTAGGAAACTTTGCCACCTTGTGTAACTATCTCTGGTCGTTGTTGCGCGATCACTGGCTATAGCATGTACATGGCTAGTTGGTGTGGTGGATGTATGTTTTTTGTCGCTCGTGCACTCTAGGTGGAAATGACAGTCGGGGGACCACCCATCTCCTCCAAAAATGTCATATGTTTCACTTACACTTGTCCTCCTCAATAGGTGGGTTTACAACATCTGCACGATGAATATTCACTGTGTGGGTGTCCCGTCAGACTTCTTGTTTCTCGAAAGGAAACAAGACACACGGGGAGAAATATTGCGTGCCACGTTCAAAAAGACAAAATTGGGTCATGTCAATCATGCCTCTGGCCTCACCTACAACCTTAATAATCTGAGTGTTTTCCTAAGAGACCAGTTTCGTTTGTTCAGATTCTTAACTTGTCTCCACAAGACCGCATTCCCTTTCAGCTTTGCTTGAGTGCTGGCAAGAGTCACGCGGGCGTTATCCATGGTTGGTCCACATTCCTTGAAGTTCTCTGCGATTCTTTCCTCTGACATCCTTTGTTCCTCACACAGCTGAACGATTACGTCTTGTGCCTCTTTGAGCTATCTTTTGAGCCAATTTGAATTTCGTGCTCGGCTCTGCGATGTTGTCGCTTCAACAGTCCTTTCTTCCAAAATTTTTCTCAATTCTCTATTCTCCTGATACAATTAGGAAATAGCGAGTTGTGCTTGCTTCAGCTGCTGCGACGACTCCTGAACCTCCATGTTTTCAGTGCCCGACCTTCTCCATCTTTCACTAATTCCCCTGCTTGAACCTTCAATAGGTTCTAGCCGAATAACGCTCATGAGTAACTTCTCAGCAACAGACTAGGTGCGTGGTTCATTGGGAGCTTGGGTCTCCTCAGGCTTCTTGATCAACCTCGGCATGCCTCTTTTCTGAGGTGCTAGCTGTTGGGATGACAAGTCTTCTATTGCCTTTCCTTTTCCCATGGCCACTTCCATTCTTTCCCATGCACTGTGAAATGTTGTTTCCCTCGTAGATAAAGGGAAGTCTCCTTTGGGGTCCCTGGGGATGTCGACTAAAATTAGAAATGAATGCTGGTCTTTTTCCATCCATCTCAAGTCCTTGACTACTAACAACTTGATCAATGACATATGGAATAAATTCTTCCTTGGTTGGTCAGCTTCAGCTTGGACGTTGTCTGCCATCCTTTCTAGGCTTCGATGCAAGAAAGTTCAAAGGAATTTTCCATGTGAAGTGCATCAGCATCTTAATGTGATATGGGTATACTCTGCCAAACCTTCCTTCATAGGTGAAATACCTTCTAATCACCTTTAGAAGCTTTTGGAAAGGATCCCGAAGATACTGACTCGTAATGCCCGCTCTAATTTTCCCATTCAGGTAGTTTGGCTTGATAAAGTATTCATAGCATAATTAGTCTAAAGGCATGCCTTTAGACCAGTTTTCACTACGTGAATGGATCTCCATCGCAGCTGACAAAGTTTCCTCCGTCACCCGAAATGTGATTCCCGCAATGGTCTTGCAAAATCCATTAAACCTGAGAGCGAACTGTTCAGTCAGCTTCGCGTTGTATCCTTTGATCTTCTCACAATAGCGCATACATCCGACTTGTTCAAAATATTCTCTGGTATTCAGATCTTCATTGATTAATGTCAGGTCTTGAGGCTAGGACCTCATGGCCCTTCCACTTTGCGTCTTCTTTCTTATGCCTTGGGATGTTGTCATGATGCAAATGTGTATTTGTTTCACACGTGCGGTAATGAATGGTAACACTCTCTCTGCGTGGAAAATAAAAATGATATACTTCACAGAGACCTATTGGAAAGGCAGTGACAGAAACTTGCATGATGAGAAAAATCAACTCTAGGAGTCCAATGCGCGGCCTCAAGCCTCTATGAAAAATTTTGGCACAGACGAAGATCGACGCGGTGATAAAAAACAATGGTAGGCTCATCGCAGTAGGGAAGCATGAAGAAAAATTTTGGCATGGTGGCAAGGCACCGAGAGACTTGTCACGAGACAGAGAATTTAGACACGGAAAGAAATTCAGCGCGACAAGAAGAAACTCCAAAGAAGAGAGGTTGATCGCGAGAAGAACTATCATCTAGTGCACTAGATCGCAGCGAACTCTAACAGGCTTCAAACAATGACTGAAAACAAAGGAGACATGACAACTTGAATGAACATACTCACAATAAAAACGATGGCAATCAACCTTCCCATAGAGAAAGGACCTAGGACTTGTAGAAAAGACCACAGACAATGCACAAATTCGGAAGGTAAAGGAGAAGCATGCAGGGTGACCAGTATTTATACTTGAACATGCAAGAGATCGAATCATGGTAGAGGATGATAAATCCATGGTGACGAGAAGTTTGGAAGCAGGCTGAAGATTTGTGCAGAAAAATTGCACGACAGGTACACCTTGAAGTGTGCAAAGTACAGATGATAAGAGTTGCAGAGTATACGTGATATGAGCGTCGTGATTTCTTAACCTTTATGACTTCATAATTAGGTGATGATGGTCATTATATCCGTCGACGTGACCTTTATTCCAACAACTTGCCTTGACCTATGGCATGTAAATTCCCTCTTTCTAACGAGACTCAATCTTTTGGGAAAGGGACCTTTACAAGTCGCACATGACTAATTATGACGCCCTTTCCCGAATCCAAGGGCTAGACACGCCACTTGTTGATTTCAATCCATTCATTATTCAGTACCTGACTTCACATGCTTCAACACATGAACTACGACTCATCTAGGACTGACTCTAACTATAAAAATCATGGTGCTAACAACTGGCTCCAATGGGGATGTTATCGTCCCGATGATGTGTCAAAGAACAATAGACTAGGTGCCTGACCATTGGGCTTTATTTGATTTACAAACTCTAAAACAACGAAAAAGACTCATCCCACATCCTCTTGACACAGTTACGACCAGACTCAGCATAAACTTAGGGCCTTCACTTTGGGCTTCAATTTTCTGCTGACTACTAACTCAAAACACCTTCTTTGAAAAAAATTAAAATGGTTATTTACAATGACATGACAGACTAAAAAAGACTTACTAAACAAGATAATGTTTGAGGAACCTGCCATTCACAGCCCCCCACTAGTGAGCTCTCCATTAATCTCTTGTAGCAAATATTCATTGTTCCCCTAATATGAAACAATCCTGAATGGCCCCATCCAAAGATGATCAAACTTTCCATGCTTCCCTTCGTCTTCATTCCTCGCATCCCACTTCAGTACCATATCATTTACCTTAAAATCCTCCTTCTTAGTGTGTTTGTCAAAAATTATCTTCATTCTATCTTGGTGAAGTTGTGATTTGTTGAAGACTTGTTCCCTCATTTGTTGCACATGGACCAATTGGTTTATCCTCCTTTGAGCGGCGTTTGGTTCGTCTTCTTGCTCTTGCAGCAATATCCTGACTGAAAATCCCATTGAGGTGGGTAAAACTGCCTCCCCACCATATAGAATTTGGAAAGGCAATGTGGAGATGGAATTTTTGGTAGTGATTATGTCAGACCATAGCACGTAGATAAGCTTCTTGTGCCAAGCCTTCTTGTTGTCCTACAGAAGTTTCTTAATAATCTTGGTTAAAATTTTGTTAGATGACTCCGCCAATCCATTAACCCCTAGGTAATAAGACGTAGAATGTCCCAGAGTTATGTTGTAATCGCTACAGAACTTCTCCATCTTCTTAGACTTGAACGTCATTGCATTGTATGTGATGATCTTGACTGGGCAACCAAATCTAGACAAGATATTGGTCTCTAAAAATTGAATGATAACTGTGTCGGTAGCTTGCCTTGTGGGGATCGCTTTGATCCATTTGGTGAAGTAGTCTATGGCTGTTAGTATCCATATATGATAAGTTGAAGACAACAGATGAATCTCTCCTATAAAATCCATACCCCATTTCATAAACGGTGCTTCGACAGAGATAGGATTTAAAGGCACGGGTTGCAGCTTTCCTTTCCCATCGAATATCTGACATTCTTGGAAACTAGAAACTTCCTTATATACATCCACAAAAATAATGGGCCAATAGAATCCCTCCCTCAATATTTTTTGTGCAATGGTCTTCCAATAATGATGCCCCCCACAATATCCTTTGCGTAACTCCTTGATAGCCCGTTCTGTATCTTCCTCCAGCAAACAATTCAGCAAGATCCCTCCTGGATCCTTCTAATACAAAGAATTGTCCAAGATGCAAAACTTAGATTCTTTCAACTTCAAAAATATGGCTTTGGTTTTTCTCAACCTTGGAGGAGCTTGCAAATTCCTTAACACGTAAATAATGTCAGCGTACCAAGGCGAATCGATGAATTTATGAGATACCTGTGGGGTCGTTTCTTCTTGTGGATTCTCTGGCAGATCAGCAATGAAATTTATTCCCAAAACATCAAAGTTCGACTGATCCATCAATTTTGCAATCCCCTTACCCTTAATCATCTTTGTAGGATTGATTTTGACGTCATATTCCAACATGACTATGATCCATTTACCCCTTTTCCCTTCGAGATCAAGCCGAGTCAAGATATCCTTGACGGAATTGCTAGGCACATAAGTGATGACACAGGAATGCAGTATATAAGTTTTGAATTCCTTGAGGGACTTCACCAAGGCATACGCTTGTTTTTTCATGATATCATACCTTAGTGGGGAGTCCCTCAATGTCCTACTGAAATAGGCTATGGGATTTTTGAAATTTTTCTCATCCTTCTGTAACAAGACGCCAGTGACGGTGTGTTCTGAGGCAAAGGAAAATAAGATAAAGTCCTTTGTGAAATCTGGGCTAGCTAACACTTGAGCTTTGGTCAACGCCACCTTAATATCTTCGAAAGACTTCCTGGCTTCAAGATTCCATTTTATCTCATTACCTTTCTTGAGCATATCCGTGATGTGCTTTATAATCTCAGCCAAATTGGGAATGAACCTCCTCAGAAAATTTACCTTTCCTAGGAAAGACTGCACCTCTTTCTTGCTCCTAGGAGTGTCGATCTTCAAAATCCCTTCCACCCTATTGGGGTCTATTTTTATGCCTTCCTTTGAGATGATGTGTCCAAGAAATTTTCCTTATTGCATCCCAAAGTTTGATTTTTTCGAATTTAATGAGATGCCAAACTTTCTGCATTTTCGGAAAACCTTCTTTAGATGTTCTAGATGTTGTTCATCAGAATCCCATCCTAGGCCAATCAATTTAGGTCAAGTGTCCTACGGACCCCCTATACTACTTAGCCACAAAGCGTATTTTGTCTGGCCGTGTGACCAAATGGATCTTAACCGAAAACACAGTGATATCATCCAAGTAGATCATGATAAACTTATCTTTCTCCTTGAAAAATGTTATATCCATGTCCCTTTGGAAATTTTCTCCAGCGTTCATAAGCCCAAAAGGCATTTTTGCGTACATGGACGTACCCCAAGGTGTTGTAAAGGATGTCTTCTCCTGGTCATCTGGGTGCACCATGATCTGGTTGTAACCAGAAAAATCGTCCAGCATCGACATTTTTTGGGATCCAACCACCTTCTGTAGGATGTAATCCATCTTAGGAAGAAGATATTTGTCTTTGAGATACACCCTGTTTAGATTCTGAAAGTCCACACACAATCTTATTTCATTGTTTTTCTTTCTAATAGGCACAAGGTTAGCCACCCACTTTGAAAATCTCAAGGACACAGTAATTTTGGCATCAAATAGTTTCTTTACCTCCTTTTCAATCAGTGGTAGCAACAGAGGGTTGATTTGTCTCAACTTTTTTTTGAAGGGTTTATGATCCTCCCTGATGGGGATTACATGTTGAATTACTCCAGTGTCATAGACCTTCAAGTCTTCATAACTCCATGCAAAAATGTCAGGGAAATCTTTCATGAGGTTGATATACCTTTGTTTGAATTTTGGACTGAGCGTTTTTTACAGTATGATTATCTTAGGATTATCTTGAATATCGATGTTGCAATCCTCTATATCTTCATCGTTCGCAGTAATCCTAGGATTTCTGGCTACATCATTCTCATCAAACAATTTTTCTAGTGGGACCAAACCTTTGGAGATAATGTTGTTTTTTAGCTACAATATATCCCTTCCAGCTATCTGATTCTGAAAGGGGTCATCGTTACTACGCACAGCTACATCTTCATCCTCTTCACAACAACACTCATCATCAATGTTCATGTTAGTGAACTCATTGCTCATTTGGAGTAATCTCCCTACCTGTTTGTCATCTTCAAATATTGCCAATATTTGAAGTTATCAGATACTATGGGCCTGTGTTTGAATTCAATTTCATACTTCTTATTGGGAAAAATTGGAATTTTGAACACCAAAGATGGGGTGGTCAAAGCATATGCAATTTCTTTTTTCCCCTTGGGGATCACTGACAAATTGTACTCTGAAAACTCTTCAAGGAGATCCAACACTAGATTTCTATATGCTCTTAATATGGGATGCTTGGACCGGTATATACCCTTTACCTGATTTATGATGAGCTCAGAATCTCCATGCACCACTATCCTTTTAGTGCCCAATTCCTTTAAATTTCTCAAACCCAAAATTAGTGCCGCATATTCGGCCATGTTATTTGTACAATCAAAGGAGAGCTTGTAAGAGTAGAGTTTTGTACCCACTTTGGGAGGGTTAATCCACACACTAGCTCCGACTCCCTCCTTACTGACAGCTCCGTCAAAGCTCATATTCCACATTTCATTTTTCACATGGTTTCTATGATCTGCGCTTTCCTCTGTTCGATGCTCGACCTTGTCTTTGAAATTCATGATAGTTGTTGGCTCCCCCTCTTCAAAACTCTAGTTATTATAAAAAATAGAGGAGCCGACTTCGGTGTCGACAGAGTAGATAGGATGATTATTTGGCTGGGTTTTTCTACTTACTATGTACTTGAGAAGTACCTCTCTATACAATCTCCTTTTTTGACCTAAAATGGGGATGGTAGCATAAGGCATGCCCATCTGCAAGGTTCCTTTTAATTTTGTGTCCCAAGATCTGGATAACAACATGCCGAATTTTGGGGAAATGTCGGCAACCACCACGTCCATGACCAGATTCTTCGATGGAATTTGAGATAATGACACAACCAATTCTTTGATCAAACCTAAGCATTTCACCTTTCTTGAGTCGAAAGAGAAAATATATTTATAAGGTCTTGTAAGGTCCAAGGCTAACTAATCCATGACCACCTTCGGGATGAGATTATGTGATGCACCCGAATCCAACATGGCATTATGTAAAGTCATGTCGTGAATTTTGAAACTGACATAGAAAGGAGGAACATCATCAGTATCGCCACTTTCTTCTACGCGCGGACCAAATAAGATGGCAGGGTGGTCGTCTTGGATATTCAATGTGTCGGGAGCTTCTTCCATCTTTAACTTCTTAATGATCTAGTTTCTATACTCTCCCTTCTTGATTAGCTCATTAAACAGAACAACGATTTTGATTTTGTCCATTTCGCTCTCAAAATTAAAAGGAAGAGGAGCTTTGTCTACCTCTTTTACACCCGTTTCCTTACTTGCCTTAGGTGCTTTCTTTAGGGATTCTTCCTTTGATTTTCCTTTCTCCGTCACATCCCTTGTTGAATTATCTTTCTTTGGTTGGATTGAAGGAGGAGTATTCACCTGGGGTTCCTTTGTGAGATTTGTCTTCGGAGGCTCTGTAGGCGTCTTTTTACTCCTGAGGTTATATTGCTTCTAAAACTGCATGATTGCATTGTTATATCCCTTCCTGAACTCCTTTGTTTTCGAAGACAATGTATCATCATTCTCCAACATAAAGCCATCATTCACATCCATAAATTGATCATGTTCTCCTTTTGTTAAGAACACGTATGTATCTATATCGTCGCAGCAATGCATCTGTTCTTGGATCATCTTATCAAAGTCTTCATTTGCGTAGTTGTTTTGGAAAGGGGGTCTTATATGCTGATAACCTTGATCTCTCTGGTCCCTTTGCCTGATCTAGGAAATTGGATCTCTTCTAAAGTTTTGATTTCTAGGATGGAAAACATTCTGCTCCTTGGTGGCATGCTTGTTCTCCACGGACATCCTTTCTACAAGCCTTTCCATGGTCTTCATCATCAAATCAAACTTTTTGTTTAACGATCGAGATGTAGAGGGTTGCGCGTCCCCTCGGGGATTCTTCCCATTTCTGTCAAAATTGTGTTTGATCTTTCCCAACTCCATCATATTTACTTCAACTTCAATCACATTGCTCATCATAACGCCTAAGGTATTATATCTTCTTTCTCTTAGCAGCAAGGAAAAGTTACTGTCAAAAGAATCAGCGTATTGAAGTTGGGCAGCTCCGGGAGGTAGTTTGACTTCCATGGGGATTGAGTTATAAACCTTCATGAATCTGGTCGAAAACTCTTGCATTGTTTCCTCTGGTGATATGTTTATATTATTGTACTGAGTTAGTAATTGCAGAGGATTCTTTTTATCACCCCATCTGGCTATAAACGACGTTTCAAAAGATGCAAAATCAGGGATGCTCATCGCTTGAAGGGCCTTGAACCATTTTCTAACCTCCCCTAAGAGGCTCTGCACAAACAATCTCATTTTTGCGTCCTCGTGATCGACCTCTTCCGGGTCAATAAAATCATTAAACCAATCTAAGTGTTTTGGGGAAGAATCATTTCCTTCGGCATCATACAACTTGCTCCTCTAATTATAGTTTTGGGGAAAATAATGTAATTGGGATGGTAAGGCAAGAGGGGTGAATTTGGAGGCCATAACTCTAGGAGGGTTTTGATATTTCTGGATGTTCCGAGTGGGGATTATGGAATTTCACGGGGGGTTAGTTGGTATCATAGATCGAAACTTTTTATCATAGAGAACTATTTCATTCAAGTAGGATTTTGATCTAGACCTGAACAAAGTTTCTTCAAATAGTATACCAAAGTCAAGGTCGTCGATGCTTTGTACTCCATCCTTGGGTAAAGATAGGTTTATGTCTAGGTAATAGAATGAGTATGGTATTTGTTTCTTTGCTTTGTGCAAAAAATTTTCGGGATCAGACACGGGCGCTAGAGGTTCTGGATCGAGGTTCGCTCTGGTATAAACTTTCTTTGGAGTCAGGATTTTTGATTCTAACTATTCTATGCTACTGGTCTTACTTATTAGAGTCTCCAAGGTAAAATAAGTTTCAACCAATATAGGTGTCTAACCCATTGTTACCCTCAGGGGTCAAAACTATAGCTTTAGTCGTTTCCCAGCGAAAGTTTTTCAATTTCGTCCCCAACAGCGACACCAAGATGTTAACACTCCGTAAATTTGTTCGGATGAGAAAACAAAGGATAGAGGTAACCAATGGACCAACTTTAAGACATGAAACTAGCCTTTCCAATCTAGAGAGGGCTCTCTTAGGGACTTAGTCTCTAAGAGATAATGACTTTGAATTTTTGGCTAAATTTACGTGTTTGTGAAATGTTTATGGTTTTGTTGGAAAGGAAATATAGAAATTTGGCCTATGGAGTAAACCTCCTGAAAGCGAGAGAAATCAATGACCTGGTAAATGAAACTTTGAGATGATAAAAGCTAAGCAGGAAATGGTCTTTCAGTTCGAATGTCATTGTGTGTGGCGAAAGAAAGAGTACATAAAGTAACTCAGAGAACCATTAAAGATGAATTCTAACTTACTTAGGAGAAAACACAGAGTTTAAATGGTGAAGTCTAAAGAGCCACGTATGAATTTTAGACTTATTAAACGTTCCAATTTAAATAAAAGGGAAGGCATGAATATACAAAATACAGGAAGTACATACATAGATAGGATCATAATACATCAAACCACCACCATTAGAATCTTTTCTTCAAAGCCTTAGGAATTTTGCATTATATTTCAATCAGGTTCAAATATTACATTCAAGAGTCCCTTGTATACACTACTTTTCCAACCCAGCATACATTGAAAAGATAGAATATAAAGAAAAAAATACGCCCCTTGGGCTGCTATGCCTCAAACTACTTCTCCTAGAATTTTGGATTTAGTTACTTCCTGCCAGATGACCTTTCAAATAGAGTTTACTAAAAATGGAAACCCGACTGCACCCAATCATGTCATAACCAACGTCTTTGTCTTGATCGTTTAGTAATGAGAAAGATTCAATCATCAAGTTGTGATGCATCAGCATTTTCTTTTACGGGATGCCCGAGTGATCGAGCGCACTGTCAGAAACTATACCACCTTATGTAACGGGCTCTGATAGTTGTTGTGCGATCACTGGTTGTAGCATGCACTTGGAGATTTGGTGTGGCGAATGTCTTTTTGCTGTTTCCCGTGCACTCCAGGTGGAAACGACGATCGGGGGACCACACATCTCCTCCAAAATTGTCATGTGTTTCTCTTACACTTTTCCTCCTCAATAGGTGGGTTTACAACATCTGCGTGACGAATATTCACCGCATGGGTGCCTCGTCAGACTTCTTGTTTCTTGAAAAGAAATGAGACACGTGAGGAGAAAGATTCCATGCCATGTTCAAAAAGACAAAATAGGGTCATGTCAATCATGCCTTTGGCCTCACCTGCAACCTTAATACTCTGAGTGTTTTCCTAAGAGACCAGTTTCATCTATTCAGATTCTTCACTTGTCTCCACAAGACCGCATTCCCTTTCATCTTTTCTTGAGCACTCGTAAGAGTCACATGGGCGTTATCAATGGTCGGTCCAAATTCCTTGAAGTGCTCTGTGATTCTTTCCTCTGACATCCTCTGTTCCTCACATAGCTGAACAATTACGTATTGTGCCTCTCTGAGTTTTCTTTTGAGCCAATTTGCGTTCCCTGCTCGGCTCTGCGACGTTGTTGCTTCAACAATCCTTTCTGCCAACTGTTTTCTCAATTCTATGTTCTTCTGATACAATTCAGAAATAGTGAGTTGCGCTTGCTTCAGTTGTTGCGATAACTCCTGAACCTCCATGTTTTTAGTGCCTGACCTTCTCCATCTTTCACTAATTCCCCAGCTTGAACCTTCAATAGGTTCTAGTCGAACAACGTGCATGAGTAACTTCTCAGCAGCAAACTGGGTGCGCGGTTCACTGGGAGCTTGGGTCTCCTCGGGCTTTTTGATCAACCTCAACCTACCTCTTTTCTGGGGTGTTGGTTTTTGGGGTGACGAGTCTTCTATTGCCTTTCCTTTTCCTATGGCCTCTTCCATTCTTTCCCCGGCACTGTGAAATGTTGTTTCCCCCGCGAATAGAGGGAAGTCTCCTTTGGGGTCCCTAGGGATGTCGGCTGAAATTAGAAATGAATCTAGGTCTTTGTCCAACCATCTCAATTCCTCGACTACTAACAACTTGATCAATGACAGATGGAATAAATTCTTCCTCGGTTGGTCAACTTCGGCCTGGACGTTGTCCGCCATCCTTTATAGGCTTCAATGGAAGAAGAAAGGTAAGTTCAAAGGCCTTTTCCCTGTGAAGTGCATCAACAGCCTAATGTGATATGGGTATACTCTGTCAAACCTTCCTTCACAGGTGAAATACCTTCTAATCACATTTAGGAGCTTTTGGAAAGGCTCTCGAAGATACTTACTTAGAAAACCCGCTCTGATTTTCCCATTCAGGCAGTTTGGCTTGATAAAGTCTTCATAGCATAATACGTCTAAAGGCATGCCTTTAGACCACTTTTCACCGCGTGAAGGGATCTCTGTCATAGCTGATAGAGTTTCCTCCATCACCCGTAATGTAATTCCCGCAATGGTCACGTGGAACCCATTAAACCTGAGAGTGAACTGTTCAGCCAGCTTCGTGTTGCATCCTTTGATATTCTCACAATAGCACATACATCTGACCTGTTCAAAATATGCCCTGATATTTGGATCTTCGTTGATTAATTCCAGGTCCCAGGGCTCGGACCTCACGGCCCTACCACTTTGCGCCTTCTTTCTTATTCCTTGGGATGTTGTCATGATGCAAATGTGTATTTGTTTTGCGCACACCGTAATGAATGGTAACACCCTCTTTGTGCGGAAAATGAGAATGATATACTTCACAGAGACCTATTGGAAAGGAAGTGACATAAACTTGCGCGACAAGCAAAATAAACTCTAGGAGTCCATTGTGCGGCCGCAAGGCGCTATGAAAAATTTGGACACAAACGGATATCGGCACGGTGATAAAAAACAATGGTAGGCTCGTCGCAGTAGAGAAGCGCGACGAAAAATTATGGCGTGGTGGCAAGGCGCTGAGAGACTTTTTGCGAGACAGAGAATTTAGACGCAGAAATAAATTCAGCGCGACAGGAAGAAACTCCAAAGAAGAGATGTTGACCACGAGAAGAACTATCGTCCAACGCACTAGCTCGCAGTGAACTCCAACAAGATTCAAACAATGACTAAAAACGAAGGAGACAGAACAACTTGAATGAACAGACTCACAATACAAACGATGGAAATCATCCTTCCCACAGCGAAAGGACCCGGGACTTGCAGAAAATACCACAAACAACGCACAAATTCGGAAGGTAAAGGAGAAGCATGCAGGTTGACCAGTATTTATACTTGAACAAGAAAGGGATGGAATCATGGCAAAGGACAATAAATCCATGGTGACAAGAATTTTGGAAGCAGGTTGAAGATTTGCGCAAGAAACTCGCGCGACGGGTAAACCTTGAAGTGTGCAAAGTACAGATGATAAGAGTTGCAGAGTATACGTGATATGAGCATTGTGATTTCTTAAACTTTCTAACTTCATGATTAGGTGATGATGGTCATTATATCCGTTGACGTGACCTTTATTCCAACAACTTGCCTCGACCTCTGGCATGTAAATTCCCTCTTTCTGACAGGATTCAATCTTTTGGGAAAGGGAGCTTTACAAGTCGCACATGAATAATTATGACGCCCTTTCCCGACTCCAAGGGCCAAACCTGCGACTTGTTGGTTTCAACCCATTCGTTATTCAGTACCTAACTTCACATGCTTTGACACACGAACTATGACTCATCTAGGACTGAATCTAACTGTAAAAATCATGGTTCTAACATCTTCCAACATGGTAGTATTGTTCTTTAATGGCATCCCGAAAGGAATCCCATGTAGGGTAAACCACAAATATTGTAGATTCCTCTATGGCCATTTTCTCAGAGTAAGTATCCCACTAGTCCTTAACATGGGGGACAACCTTGAGGAGTGGAAAAGTAATATTTTCCCTATCAGAAAAATTGTGGACCGAAAAATACCCTTCAAGAAGATTCAACCATTTATCTACAACATTCACATCTATGAGTCCTTCAAATAATGGAATATAAAAATTTACCTATACCTTGAAGGGGGTTGCATGGCTGCTTAATGAAGATGTTTCTCCCATGGGTAGCTGCTGAAGAATCTGCGCAAATTTTTCAATCATTTTGTTCCTTTGTCGCACAAGGGCTTCCTCGAGCAACATTTTAAAAGGAACTTCTACTCCATCATCTTTCTTTTCATCCCCCATGGGTTGTTGCTAGGCTCAGTGTTGCCAATCTTGCAATAGATCTATTGGTTCGAGTCCCAACTTCTTGTACCCAGATCTTGTCGGGGACATGCATGAAGAAAAATAAATGAAGAGAAGACTGCTCTGATACCATTGATCCGGATTTAGGAGGGAAATGAATTGATTAACAAATTGAATACAATAAACACAGAGATATGAAGAACAACACAGATATCCAATGAACAATATCTTCTATTGAATAAACGAAGTAGGATGAAACTGTAAAACTGCAGAACTAAAACACTTGCTCGAATGGTGGTAGCTATATCTGAGAAGAGATGTGGATGCTAAGTGCATTCGTCTGATCAGAATGATTACAATGAGGCTCCAGAGGCCTTTTTAACATTACTCATGAATTCCAAGACCCTAGACATCCAAAAACCTAACCCTATGAGATGAAACGCCAAAATTTATGTGGGCCCCTATGGGTAAGTTGGTACCTCAACTTCTCGGGGTCGTAACTTTTTCATATGACCTCCATTTTAGACACGTGATAGCCCGTTGGAAAATTATTTTCGAGAACTATATATTACACAGTTAAAATCTGACTCTGTCTACAGTTTGACTATGGCGAGCCAAAAAAACATTGTTTAGGGCCCCAAAACAGACCTTGAAGTACAAAAAGATGTGATGACATGAAAACATACAAAATAAGTCAGTTGGATTAGGTGGGAGGCCACCGATATCCACTTGGAATATGTGTAGGGCTTCATACAACCCCGAAAGTGTAGAACCCACAATTACAGAGAAGTACAAAAGAACGTCCTAAAATAAAAACTATCAAGAGGAGCCAGTTGGAATAGGTGGGTGGACACCAATATCCACTTGGATCAGTATGATCCACATATGCACAACATGCATTCCATGCAACCTTTATATTATCTCATCAAGAGCCTACAAATGAAGAAATAAAATATAAGGGATGAGAATCTAATGAGAAGTGTCCTTATGTTGGAGAAATTTAGTGAAAATTCTTGGTTGGAAGTGTATTAGTGCTGAAAGATAGGCATTAGTTATTTAATGTGATTAATTCTTGAGTGAGATTCAATCAGGTATTAAGTTGGCTATATCACCACAACAAGTTCCTTTATCATGTTATTTGACAGATGAAGACTTGTAGCTAAGGAGAGGACCGAGATCTTGAAGAATGGAGTACAACAACAAGACTCGGGTATCATACGTGTTTTTATTTTATTCAAACAATATAGATCTAGTTTCTTCTCCCCCGCCCCCCACGCCACCACCAAATCTCTCTATTTTGTTGATTATTTATATCTTCAATGAGGTTTTGAATTGGTGGTTGTTTTATTATGCGTGTTGTTTTGGAGGTTTTGAGATTTCATTATGCATGTTGTTTTATGACTTATAAATGAAGAATGATAAAGGTGGTTGTTGTTGTCTATTTGTGCAAGGTCATTGGTGAAACATTGGAGCTATATCAAGGTCAAGTGAAGTTTGTGCAACGCTAAGGACAACCGTCGGTTACCGGGTTCTTTTCATTGCTTTCTCTCATTTATGTATTCACATGCATGCAAGTGATATGAACAACAAGTCTTAGAAAAAGGAAATCAATTATTTATTTGTATGTATGTTAGTGAGTCTCACCCACTCACTAAGGGTTTCTTGCTTAGTTCATAGGTATATTTTCCCTTTAACAAAATTAGTGACTCCACTGGGGAGAGTACTTAGGTTTCTCTATTTGGTTTTTGGGTGAGTTTTTGTTTCTTTTACCATCTAGGAAAGTTGCATTAGATGTTGCATTGTTTGCAAATTAGTTTTAGATCCATGAAAACGTGATTGATTGGATTATGGGTTGTTTATTTTTCTTTTCTATGTGGTTTCCCCTACGCTTGTGACTTTCCTCAATGGAAATCATGGCTAGCCATGTGTTGGTCTTGTAAAATCCATGGCCACAGCTTCTAGCCACTTATTGTTGCACAAAAACTAACATCCATCCCTATTTGGTCACAAGTTGTGGCACAAAAAATCATGCCCATGTCTTGTAGGTGACCTTGGAAACTTTTTTCAGCCTTGGACTATATTTTTGTTTTGATACTTGATTGGAAAAGTTAGGATATTATTCTTTATTGGCCCGTGCATTTGAATCATTTTCATTTTATCTCATTGAAAAGTGAATTTAGGGTTGAAAACAATTGCATTGTATATCTATTCATTTTAGGCACTTCTGAATTGATACCGAATTTGCATGGTTGGGTTATATTTCCTAGTGATTTGCATATTTTTTAGGATCTATTTGGAAAATTTGGTTTCATAAGTTTGCTGCATTTTTGAAAAGTTCAAAAGGACACCTCTTAATCTCTCTTAATTTGTGTAGTTTTCATCAACAGAAAAATCAAGGTGTGCATCTTGCATTCTTATCTTATTGTCTTTACAACCTCGACTTATTTTTGAGTAAAATACATAGTTGAAGTTTCACTCAATACCATTGAGTAAAAAAAAACATTAAAATCAATGTACTCTTAAAAGAATTAGACTTGTTTTTCATAGAAAACACATATAGTCTATGTTCTAGGGCTTTGTTGTAGGATTTGAGAGTGAATTCTCCAAGGCCAGAAAACCAAGCTAGGATTGATTAAAGAGTGAATATACATTAATAAAAAGGAGAACTTACTAGGATTGCATGTCTAACATGCATGCCAAGAACTAGGTCAAGCTAGGAAAGTGGAGAGATTATCCCCTCTTTACTTGTTTGGTGAGCTATGTGTAAAATACTGGGGCTTTGGATTGACGTGGAAAGTCCTCAAGGTGACACCACTTTTCTCTAGAGTTTTGGAATGAATACTTTGTCTTGTATTCCCTACCAATCGTAGAAACATAATCCATGATTGTCCCCCCGCCCCCAATTGTCGATTGTGAAGTGGTAACCTTAGTTTCCTTTCCTAGGATATCACAAAGGTGACTGCAAGTGGGAAGTACTTTTGGTACCTAAGAGAGACATATAACATCCACCTCATATTCCTTGGAGGGTACCTATCTTCATGTACTTGCACCTTGGGTGATTGTTATGTGAGGGTTACCATAACTTTATTTTTCACCTTCGTTGATTGGTTTTGGACCCTCATCATCCCAAACTGGTTTTCAAAAGACCCATTGGTCTTACCAGTTGTTTGTTTTCTTTTTATTTATAGTTTTAGGGTGTGCTCTGTGTTGATTTATGTTTAGTTGGCCATAGATTGATTTATCGTTTGTTGGAATTTATTTATTTGAAATACATATTTCACAGTGGTTGACCAACCTACTCATCAATTTAGGAGGGAGTGAGGGTTTCCTCCTAAGATAGAGGAATTTCCATCCATCAGGCAACGACTGTCTGCACCTGATGGTGTTTAAGGTGTTTAAGTGGATGTCACACACACAACCATAGAGGCTTATATTCTAGATTCTAACGTGTCTGAACCCTTGAATATTGAATTCATTGATGAAAATATTCTAGTCAATTTCAACCCTCTTTTGATAGAGCCTATAGACCAACCCTTTACTTATAAAAGGGGGTGTACCTCCTTTGTGTGATTATTTTTCCTTTTTATGCAACTTACATGATTTATTGGATGTTGAGATTCCTTCTAATGAGGCTATCCTTGAAGCCATGTAGACTGAGTTTGAAATACCTTGGGAAGATATTCATCATAGATTCCTAAATTGGAGAAGTTAGAGGTTGGCACACAAACCCTAGTTTCACCTAGATATTTCAAGTGCTACCAACGCCCCATCCTAACACATGATGTGTATGCAGAGGAAAAAATTTCAAACATCTAAAATACAATACCCGTTGACATCTCAATAAAACTTAGTGTTGTCGAAAACATATTGGTTGGTGCAAATTGTTCTCGTATGAAATTGAACTTTATACTACCCTTTTTAAAGAGTTTTGTGACTTTTTTGCTTGGTCCTATGAGGAAATTCCAGGCATCGATCCTTAGATTATTGAGCATGAAATCAAAATTTTGACGATGCTAAACCTGTTTGGTAGAAGATATGGCCAGTTCATCTGAAGAAGGAAAATTCCATCAAGGAATAAGTAGAAAAATTGCTTCATACTAGTTGTATTTACCCGGTTCCTTTGATAGAGTGGGCTTCCAATCCCATTTTGGTTGATAAGAAACAAGGTAGCATACGTGTTTGCACTAATTTTAGGGACCTTAATAAATCTTTTCCAAAGGATAATTATCCTACCCTGTTCATTTATCAGATTATTGATGAATGCATCCGCAATGAGATCTTTTATTTCATGGATGGTTTCTCTCATTATAATCAAATTAGGATAAAATGAGAAGACTAATACAAGGATACTTTTTTTTTACTCGGGGTACTTTTTCCTATCGAAAGATTCCGTTTGGTATTAAAAGTGTTGGAGCCAGCTTCTAGCGGGCCATGTCATATCATTTTCATGACATCAAACACATATTTGAAGTGTATTTGGATGACTTAGGAAATAGTTCAGTTTCCTCCCCCACATACCATTAGATGAATTTAAATCTTGTAAGGGGAGGAAAACTTTATGTGACAAGTCATAGCGAGTTATGTAGACATTGTGAAAATTTATATGTACCTTTTGAACAAGGGTGTACCTTTGATATGGGATGACCAAGAACAATGCTTGTTTGAAGATTTAAATAAATTTTTCATGTCAGCCCCATTACTGAGTCCTTTGGACTACAGTGAGGGATTTTTTCTCTATCTTGCCACATATAAATCCACCATTGGTATGGTGTTATTCTAGGAGGATAGTTCACATCACAAACATGTGGTTTATTACCTTAATAAGGATCTTGTAGGTATTGAATTGGGTTATTTCCATATAGATAAGTTAGCATTGGTAGCGTTTCATGCTATCCAACGTCTCATACACTATATTCTTCTTTGAAAAAATATTGTTTTAGCATACTCCAACCCAATGTAATACACTTTGACTTGTTAAAATAGTCAAAATGGATAGTCGACTTACAGGAGTTCGATATGGAGTTTGCTACCTCGAAATCCAATAAGTACCTATCTCTTGGTCTTGGGTAAGCACAAGACCAACTGGAATTTGATGTTTTTTTTCAGTAGTATGGGTCTAACGAACTTAAATTAAATTCCATAGGTTTTACACCTTTTCAACTCGCTCATGTAGCGGAGGTAGTTCTATCAATTCAATGCAGAATTCCTTTGTTGAATCTAGTCATAGAATTCCTACCTGATACCTCTGCAGAGGAAGAATGCCTATTTTATTTGGTTTATCTTAATGAACATCGTGGAGAAGATACATTGGCCAATGAGACTCATAAGAATCATGTCAAATTCCAATATGATAAAAATGTTCATCCTCATGTATTAGCTTAAGGATATTCAGTTTTGGTTTATGACCAAAATCATGAAAAGTTAGGGGCTAGGGAATTTGAACCTCTTTGGAGTGGTCCTTACGTTGTGATCCATGTATTTTGAAAATGGGCCTATGACTTAGTTGAATACAAAGGAATCCTTTGTTGATACCTCACAATGGGTTCTATCTGAAATGTATTATGCATAAGTAGAAATTATATGCAGTGCTTTTGTAACATGTTGTACTTTAAAGTTTTATACTTTATATCTTTTTATTTACATTTTGGTTTTTGGTTAACATGCTTATCATGCTTGGTGCTTGATTTGAATATGTCGACATCCACACCCATTTATGTAGGCTTCATAGACAATGCCATCTATAGTACCTGGAACATTGCTTATGTCGCTTGGATGATTTTTACTCCCATAGACTAGCTAGTGAGTTCAGGGGGAACATATCTCAATCTTATGACCAAGAATGTTGTGGAGTATAGTGTAGTCATTAAAATTCTTTCAAAAAAGATTTTTCTCAACATTTGTAGGTTAATTGTAAAATTGGATTCACAATTAGTGGTGTCACAGTTGAATAATGTCTATCATGTTAGAAATCCTATGCTTCTCAGGAAGTATTTAAGAGTACAAATTTTTGAGTGACAACTTGAGTTTATTACATATGTTCATGTTGCAAGAAGTTTAAACACATTGGTTGATTCATTAGCTAACTATGTGTTGGATTGAAACCCATTGCATTAAAAAAGAACATCAATAGAAGCATGCATATACAATAATACAAATCATTTAGCTCATAAAAATGACCCACATNATATATATATATATATATATATATATATATATATATATATATATATATATATATATATATTTGATGCATCAGATACATCATGTCCAAAAAATATCTAATGTACAAAATCGGGCTCTCTGGCTCATAGTGATACAATATCAAAATACATTTGGTCTCTAAAAAACCATATATGTTATGTAGGAGAACCTCTAGACTAATCCTTTGGGGCCTGCACATGTGTCTCATGGTAGCACATGATCAGAATGGCTACTTGCCTCAGTAATCTAACAAAAGGTCATGGTACTCCAACCATGTGCTGTTGTAACCTCTAGGGAATGCCATCCACATTCATCATGGGCACACCCATAGTGAGCCCCTCTAGGTTCCTTCACACTTCGTGAAGTATTTCCTCAACATCCACATCCTCCTCCTCTACATCAAGATTCTGCTCATATCTATCTCTACAATGGTTTGGGGGCATCAAAAATAGTTGGACTAGATCAACATCTATGTTGTACATAAACATTGTTAGTGTCATTGCATACCAACAAATTTAATATTTTCAAAAATCAAAAAATTGTTATAAAATCAAAAACAAAAAACACTTGTTCTTTCTTACCAATCTCTCCCCACTGTGCTTTGGGAGGTAGTACGAAATACATATCATGTCGGAAGTCTGTCTTGGCATAGGGATATTCCTTGATTACAACAACCAACTCGTCCCACCGATCAAAGAAATTGTAGCCAAAAGTACTCATCGATAGGTTGCCTCCAAGACGAGCCATATAGTCTATCCACCTCTGCACCTTGGGATAGGTTATCCAAGTGAATGGAGTAGATACACAAGGACACATTGATGATAATCTCTCTCAAAATGAAGAATAGAGGATTGACCCATACCCAAACTGCTTCTACTTCCCTGTCCTACATCTAGTTAACTAGTCTCTCATGTTGACCACTAGTCCTATACACTAGTCATAGAATATGGGCCATAGACACTCTAGAGAATAATGGATATGAGCATGTGAAGCTAAGTGTGGTGTGGTGGAACCCACTACCTGAGTGATGGTAAAAAATATGTTTCTTATGGGTATCCATTGAACATATTTTATTTGCAGCTAATTGTTTATCTTCTTGGACCCTAGACTTCTAGAATGAGCAGTTATGTATTCATTGACAATCTCAGCAACTCCACCCCTACTACCTCCTTTTAGGAACACCGACTCTCCATTCCAGGATAATCCTAGAAGGAAATAGTTTTCATCGACATCTATGTAGATAATATCATTCCCCACTCTGAAATATTGTTGATTTGGGTCCCAGAATCCCACAAGCCTTTGCAACAATATGCTTTCGCTTCACATGTTTTGGCTTTGAAAGAATTTTAAGAGTCCACAATCCCTCAAGGCATCCAAAGTGGCTTGGTATTGTAAAGTGGCCACATCAACTGCCTCATGTTATCCTTCTTTCCACTCTATCATGGTGATTGGATTTACAAAAATTCAAAGAAAAAGCATGCATAAGTATTTAGTCTACCTTTCTGAGAATTTTTTTCATTTTTACCTATTTTTTAGCTCAATCACGATTGTTCCCAATAACAATGGTGTCTAGTAACAATCATAGACAAGGAATTTAGCCACCACTATTAGGTGTCGAACCCGCAACTACACATTTGTGGTCCAGATAGGGTTTGACACCCTAGAATTTATTAGCTAAATTGAAAAGTAAATGAGAAAAAACAAGAAGAATGATTTGAGGGCCTACCTAGTCCAGAGGAAACTTTATTCGGATGGTTGAATATCTTGTAATACACAAAATAAATTTTGGGGTAAAAATAATTTTTACTATTGGTTAAAAGCCAACAAGATGAAATGGTGAAAATGAGCTCATTTACCCATATATAGACATGTTTTTTACCCCTTTTAGGCCTTAGTCCACCATTTTTTCTCCTTTTTCGTGACCAACCTCTTTACAAATTCTTGTTTATGCATTAAAATTTTCAAAGGATATTTTTATTGGATTTATTAAGTTCTAGAATATTATTGTTGATCATTTAAACGAGACTTCAGAACTTCTTTTTGGTACATTTATATGGCGATCTTCGATGAACTTTGAGGTAAATGTTTCAATGTGGCATATAGTGATAGGTTTCTTGGTTGCATATTGCATTATTAACCCGAAAATGTGTTGACATTATGTTGTAGGTTCATTCCCATCAAGTTGCGACATTTCCCTCTTTTATCTGTTGTAATTTGTAACTTGTTCGATAGTTCCTAACCTCCATGGGTTGCTCTAGTTAGAACTTATTTTTCCATTTGGTGCCCATGTTGAGATTTATTCATCTTACCAGGAACTCTATTAGTCCCACCATGACTTAATGTTTGAGACCATATGCTCCTCTCTTATCTTTTTCTAGCCATGTCCTAAGGGGTTCCCATTATTTTTTTTGTTTCTTTACAATTGCACTTGCCTATTGTCACTTGTTTCTTTGTGACTACTACCATGATGTTATTTGCTTCATTATTCCTATCGTTATTTGCAATCACTTGTTTACCTTCATAATTCACATCTATTGACACTATTTTTTGACCTTTATCCCTGCAGAACATTCTTCATGAGTGGACACAACTTTCCCAATACCTTTTTTGCATTAGCTTTGCATAGGTCTATTCCATGCACTTGGAATGTAGTCACATGCCATTGAGCCACTCATTCTCTCCACTATATTTTAGCTTACTTTTAATATTTTCCATGCTTTACAAAACATGAAAAACACATAAACATAAAAAAACTTAAAAAGAAAAGGGGGGAAATAATTTTGATATTTGTTGATTTAGTTAGAGCAGTACTTGTCGCCCTTGAAAATGAAACTTGTTTGTGTCAATATCTTATAGTTTGGATTAAGTATTACCTTAGGAGTTGTACCGTGATTTTGAGTTTTTAGTCCTCTAATTGATTATTCTTCCAATCATTATGGAGAATGTTTCAATGCCTCATGCATTATTTTTTTATTCCATTGCTCCTTTCGGTGTCAGTTGTTTCCCAAGTCCTCATTGTGTCATGATATATGTTTAAGGGAATGTTGATTTTGAATCGACCATTCTATAGAGTTGTTGACCATTTGTTTCATCCTTCCCTATGTAAGTCTGTACTATGTGCTTTCTTTTTCACAATAACTTCTTGGTCCTTGTTTCATGTCAAATGATGGGGGATCCCCTAATTCCCTCATTTTGACATATCTCTTCATATCTACACCAAATCATTATCTAGGAAGCATTTCAAGAAACCTTGATAATACATTGGAACTTGCATACATTAATGGCAAGTTTCCTCGCAATTGACTATGGGTTTACCTTATTAACCCATGATTGATTGATTCTACATGTGTTCAACATTAGATCATTTATTCATACTTGATATATTGTATTATGTACCTTGGGGCCCATTTCACTATTGGTGGGCCCCTCACATATGTTAATGTTATCCATTAACGAGTGGTAATTAGATGGTTTCTTCCATGCTTGACACCAACTCATTTATTCACATGATGTAGATTTGTACGATCGTAGAGTTTGGATTGAATACTTTGGGCTATATGACATCCTCTTTTGGTGCTTCCTTCCTAAGTTGCACAAGATTGTACCACTGCTTGATAAGTACTTTGAAGACCAGTTTACACTTCCTCTGGTACTAACTGTCTTCTTGATGTATGTTGTGACATAGATCCATTTTGTATTTGATCATGGCTATGATCTTATATATGACATGTATCCATCATGTATCTTCTTTCATGGCCATGGTCTTGCATGATATATACTTCATAGATTCATAATGTATTGAGTTGGTCATCATGCTTATTGTTACATATGCACATGGGTATGCTTGCCTCGGAAATGATTTATATTTGATAGGTTGATTTTTGCTTGCAATTACTTCCTGGATCCTTTGGTTTGTATAACTCCTTAAACCACTTGTCAATATCCATTATTGATAATGTATTTCAACCATCATTTCCTCTTCTAATCTCATACATCAGGGGGCATATGTTATACTTATATTTGGCACTCTAGACCAATAAATATGTAATGAATCAAAGCACATACTTATGATATTATCTCACAAAACATTTTTTCTTCAAAAGGACATCTAGGCCGTGCTTGCTTCCAAAGAAAAACGTAGTCGGTTGTGGATTTCCTAAGGAACATACATGGATGATCATGGATTTCCTGAGGAGCATACATGACCAGTCGTGAGTTTACAATGGACAACATGTGGTCACCCCTTTAAAGCTTTGAAAACATAAATCTCAAGGAAAGCTAAAAGCTATGAGTTAGCAAAAGCCAAAAGCTGTGAATGGAGATGCATGACCCACATGTGCATGACACGCATTCCATGTAGCATTTGTATTATCTCATCAAAAGCCTATAAATAAATTAATCAAAGCTAAGGGATAAGAGTCTAATGAGAAGCGTCCTTATCTTGGAGAAATTTAGTGAATATTCTTGGTTGCAAGTGTATCCATGTTGAGAGTTAGGCATTATTTTTTTAGTGTGATCAGAGCTTGAGTAATATTCAATTAGTTATTAAGTTGGCTATCTCACCACAGTAAGTTCTCGGGTCATGCTAGTTGAAGGATGAAGGCTTGTGGCTAAGGAGATGACTCAAATTTCATAGAAGGGAGTAAAACAACAAGACTTATGTATCATACTTGTTGTTACTCTTTTATTAAATCAATATAGATCTATCTTCTCCTCCCCCCCCCAAAAAAAAAAAAAATCTCTCTTTATTTTGTTGATTATTTATCATCTTCAATGAGGTTTTGAATTGATTTTAGTTTCCTGCGTAACTAGATTAATATTTCATCATGCATGTTGTTTTATGCTTTATAAATGAAGATTGAGAAAGGTGGTTTCTATTGTCTATTTGTAACATTGGCACTGGATCAAGATCAAGTGAAGTTTGTGCAACACTAAGGACAATCGTCGATTACCAGGTTCTTTTCTTTGATTTCTCTCATTTATGTATTCACATGCACATTGCAAGTCTTAGGGAAATGAAATCAATTATCTATCTGTCTATTTGTTACTGAGTCTCATATGCTCATTGAGGATTTCTTACTTAGTTCATAAGTAGTTTTTTCCTTTAACACCTAGATGTAATAACACAAAGAGAAGAAAAAAGAAATTGAAGCACGAACCCATCAATTCTTAAAGATGAATCTAAGCTAGTTTACTTTATTATATATTAATATAATGATTAAAATGACATTTTTTTAAACCTTATTATGTTATTTTATCGTTGATTTTTTTGTTTTTTGTATTTGGCGGAATCAGAAATTGGGCAGGCTCGTACTCACGTGACATGGGGTCAAGTTTTCCAACCGCTACCACTATAACCTCCAGGCGTACCCCTGCAGTCCCATGTGTGGTACACATGACTTTGCAAGGTTCAAACCATTGATGTCGCAAGGAGTGCCTTAACAATGCACCCTATCACCAACTGATCTACACCTCTAAGACTTGTTGACTTTTTTTTATTATCATTATGGTCAATTTGTAAAAAAAAATAAAAAAAAATAAAATTTATTAATGTTAAAAATGTGACACATCTATCTATGTTTTAAATGTATTTTATTACTATCATAAAAACTCCATCCTATAATGTATAAAGTGCTACCATACAACAACATTAAAAAAATAATATATATTAGAAAGAAAATATATAGAAGAAAAACATAGCTCAGTACCTCTCCCCCCACACACATATAATTTTTGTAGGTTCAAAAAGCACACGATCTCAGCATGAGTCATGCACAACCACAAGATAGCAAGCTCAACAAAACAATTCAGAAATCTTCTTTAATATAATATTGAAATTTTAATTTGTTCTTATGTTAATAATAATAATATAATTTAATTTAATTTTAAGGTTACAGTCAAACCAAACATCAAATTGGTGTACGAGACCCCTTTGTTTGCGGGACAAGAGACCCCCCACAGCGATTTGATTGCTAAAATCTACATAGGTAAACATAGCCTACCCCCTTCTGGATTTGAACTTGTGACATCTTAAAAGGAAACATCTATACTTAACCATTAGACTCATGGTTTAACAACTTGAAATGGTTTAAATGAAACTTAGTTAATAAAATCATGTTTTAATTAATTGTTTTGTTTAATGACAATAGAATGCTTATAGTTTATGGCTTATTATTCAAATATCTAAAACGAGGTTGAAAATTATTTCAATCAAATTTAGTTGGTTAATGTAATATATCATAAATTTAGGTAGTTAATGTACTATATATAATATAGTTGTAGTTGTTGGTGGAGATTCTAAAAATTTACAATTATATATAGGGAGATTTTTTAAATTTACTTTGATGATTTTTGTTTTTGTTTTTTATAAGTTTAAAATTAAAATTATTATTTAATTTAAAATTAAAATTATTATTTAATTTAAAATTTCAATTATAAATTTTATTGAAAAGATTATATTGTATTTTAACATTTTGATATATTAATGATTTGTAAATGTTTTACTTTGGTCAAAATATTTTCAATTTGCTTATGGATATGAAGTTGGTGAATACTAATCACATTACATTATAAATATTTTCAAAAATATTTTCAATTTGTTTATGGATATGAAGTTGGTGAATGCTAATCACATCACATTATAAAGATTGAGCATAAGGATTAGTTTTTTTTAATACTATAACTTGTCTATTCATATCTCCATAGAGGAGATTCCTGAGTCAGATATGTCACATCCCCTTCCCCTTGAGAAAGTGCGACAAAGGTTTTTTTCAACGTCTTTACTATTTCTACTTTCTTTTGGAAGAGATTCATTTTGATCTGTCATCCACTTGTTTGTTATTTTTCAATTTTTTTTTTGAGATTCATCTTAATCTCCACTAACCACTTGTTTGTTATTTTTCAATTTTTTTTGGTTTGAGAACTATGCTTGTTATTAAAGTATTAAAACATAATTCTGCCCTTCCAAACTATAATAATTTTATTAAAAATATTCAAAAGTCCTTTTACTTTGAGTTTAATTAATATATATAACAAATGTTTATTTTATTTTAGTTTTTTAAATATTTGTGAATGTTAACATTTTCATCCAAACTAAAATTGTAAAAATAAACATTAAAACATAATTCTGCCCTGTCCTGTCCTGTAAACATTAAAACATAATTCTGCCCTGTCCTGTCCTGATTAGTCCTGTCCTGATTAGAAGGAAAAACCATCACTATCATAATAACATGGATTAAAAAAAAAACACTTATCTAATTTTGTTGATTTCAATTTAAACCCCAAATCTATTATAAATCATTCCAAACTATAATCATCCTATTAAAGAAATTCAAAAGCCTTTTTACTTTGAGTTAAATTAATCTTAAATAATATATATAACAAATGTTTATTTTATTTTAGTTTTTTTTTAAGTAAATGTTAACATTATCATCTAAACTAAAATTGTAAAAATAAACATTAAAACATAATTCTGCCATGATTAGAAGGAAAAACCATCACTATCATAATAACATGGATTCAAAAAAAACACTTATTGATTTCAATTTTTTTTTAGAAGTTGTAAATATTATTAAAACCCATTAAATGTAGAAATACAATTATTTAATTATGATCTCTTAAACAAAAGCAAACAATATAAATCTAGTAACACAATAATAAATGTTGTGTAAGTTGAGCTATACATTATTGGATTTAAAAACTTTTAAGTTCAATAATGTATCTCCCAACCATGGTATAAATTTGACAGGCACTCCTAACTATAAATAAATTATTTTTGCCCGTCATTTAAATATTCGGTGTCATATGTGTTTTTCTTCATTTTTAATGTAAATACACAAGCATTCTAGGAACAACATAAAATTATCATGGAATTGTATTTAACATAACAACATCAAATTGTTTCACATGGAATACAACAACATTAAAAACATAAACATATTGCAAAATTTGAAATAAAGTTATGGATTGCAAAATTTGAAATAATTATAGTTATTAATATAATGAAATAATAAATATTAAATTATTTTGGATTTGTTATTTTAAATAGTAACTACTAATGTTTTATAAAATGAATAAAATAAGCTTATGAGAGCCTGAGAACACCCATGTTTATTCTTATTATGAAGACATTAAAAACACAGGTGGTAACACAATTTTCATCATTGCAACTGCAATTTAATATTAATGAGTCTTACCTCATTGCATCCAGGTTTTGGGCAGTCAGTGTTGGTCTTTTCTTCCCTCTCAACCTTCACTTTTCAACCCATGTGATATGCTCCAATTTCTAAAGAATCCATGTGACTTGTAAGTTGTGAAGGTGGAGGTGTTGCACAACATATGCTATAATATTGCAAATTGCAACATCCATCTACTATAAAATTTGTAACCTTGTACTATGCATGGCCTTTGCTATAGAATTTATAACTTGTATTTTGTATGTTTTACACAAAAATCAACATTCAAATTTAGGAAATTGTTATTATATTATATTATATATTATAATATATATTGTTATTATATAATATATTATTATTATACAATATATTGTTATTAATAATATATTTTTATTATTATTATATATATATATAAGGATACCGCCAAATTGACAAGTGAACGTCGTTAATGATGTGTAAATATAAAAATTGTCAGTATTTGATGATAAAATGGAAAAAAGGGGTAAATACCTAGAGGCAAGGCAAAAATCTGATTCTCAAGCAAGATACTTGTCTTATCTATCCCTAGGTAAATCTTTTCTCTTAAAGGAGAATATTCATAACAAAAATTTCGAGTATAAACTTGAAAAAAAATGCCAAGTATGCAAATAACTAAAAAGAACATCAGGTACCATCCTTTGGAAGGTTAGGAGGGTCCAGTTCGTCCTTTCCCATTTCACCAACCGAGAAATTTAAATCAGGAATGGGGTTGCCCTTTCCCATTTCGCCAACCGAGAAATTCAAATCATGAATGGGGTTGCCCACTGATGGGGATGATCCATTTGCGATTGAATCCGACACTAGGGCCAGAGGTGCGGATGCAGATTGGGCCTATAGATCTTCCAATTGAGAGTGAAGAGCATCAATCTCATCCTGTTTTTGTCTCATTGTTGTTCTTTGTTGTATCAAAATTTCCAATATGAATGTCACATGGAAGGACAAACCTTTCACAGTTATCTGCAACTGCTAGAGAGAGCTCCATGAATCTTCCAAATTTCAAGTCTATCCCTGTGAGGGCATCGTTTCCCCACCCCCTTCTCACTAGACATTGTGTCCATTAACAACCAATTCCAATTAGCCTTACCCCCAAGAATTCAAATTTTGCAGGCTAAGGAAGCCCAAAATTATGACAGGGCACAACCCAGCCCTAAGACCCGGTCCTTGGATCGACATGAGAATCTGAGCGCATTTCTACTTGATAATTATTTCAACCTGAGAGCGGGTGGGAAGACCTGAGTGAAACTCCACTGACAAAGCCCTCAATTCCATAAACGAGGCCCCCAATTCCAATCTTCCTCCCCTGCTTCCTGCGTGAAATTACTCCACCGGGATTGCTTCCATGTCAAGCATGCGCGTGCATTGCTCTCTCCACTGTCAAGAACCAAAATGCCATATCCACAAAGAAGTGTCGATGCATGATGACAACCATGGGTGTACTAGGATGGTTGGACCTCCATTAACTGCAAGTGTCCCATCCACGTCCACCCACATGAACTCCATTAATTGGATCCAGTCGAGCCTGCAACTAAGCAACGAAAATGCCCCACTGTGATCAGGGAAACAACCTGTGGAGCGTACAATACACCTAAGTGTCCATGAAATAGCATGTGTTGGCGAGTTGATTGTTGATGAATACAACTACGTGAGACATCCTCCAGGACATAGACTGAGTGAGTCGACCTTGGAGAAATCCCATGAGTTGGGTGTGTGGTTCCTCTCTGAGACGAAAAAGGAACGTTGTGTGCCCCTGTGTGGGGTGAGGAAGCCCATGAGTTGGGTGTGCCCATGAGATGGGTGTGTGGTTCTTCTCTGAGACGAAGATGGAATGTTGTGTGCCCATGAGAAGGGAAGGAGCCCATGTGTTTGGTTTACTGTTCTCCTCTATACAGAGAGTTGAGATGATGAGCATGGGTGAATGTGTGGAAAAGCCCATGAGTTGGGTGCATCATTCTGAGACAGAGATGAAACGATGTATTAGCCTCCTCTGAGCAGAGAATTGAGATGATGTGATACTCCAGATGATTCTCGTGTGTAACGAAGTGAGAAAGAAGATCTGTTGAGTTGGACGTGCCTATGACTGAGCACATGTGAACGTGATCCTAGTGGCTGAGCACTAGAAAGTGTGGTTCTCCTGTGAGATGCAATGAGATAGAGATGTGGACATCCCTGTGGCTAAGCACAGATGGATGTGCCCCTAGTGGTTGAGAACTAGTGGGTGTATGAGATCCCTTTCTATATTGCCCAAGAGTCAGACTTACATGTAACCCTATTTGTGATGTAAAGGGTACAAGTCGGCCCCACCATAATGTAAAAGATAATTAATATGATAATTATTAATTATATTTTGAGTTATTGAGGTCGGCCCTATTGTGCCAATAGACACATCATTTGATGTGACAAGTCTTATATAAATAAAGGTGAATCCCCATTAAGGAAACACACTCATCATTGTGTCATCTCATGATTTCAGAAGTTGTGATTTGAAATTATGAGAATTACAGCACCTTCTTGTGTGTTGGGTTTGTTGATGGTGTGGGAGGTCTTTCTCTTGAAGAATATAGCAAAGGATTGGCTGGGTTTTCTTCCCTTGTCGAGAAGGGTTTCCCAGGATACTTCTTGTGTTCATGTGCATGGTTATTCTTCTTGTGATCTTGGTTTGCTGCAGTAGTTATGGTTCAAGTAAAACTAAACAAAAAATTTGAAGTAAATCCATGAGCCATAGCTCATTGAAAACTCAACACTGACGTACTTCCTCGAGCTCAAGAGTGCCACTTGTTTGTCTCTCGTGTGATCCGATGTGATGTTCAGTAATCAAGGTATTAAGGTGTGGGAGATCCTCCCATTAACAGATAAAGTCCTTTTTGTCCAATTAGTTGCTAGGTTTGTTTGATTGTCAATAAGACCATTGTTTTCCCGCAAGATGTGGAGAAAAGAAACCGAGGGAATGACCATAAGAGTATGTCGGATCACCTAATTATAGCTCCCAACTAGGCATCCCTCGGCACACAGCCTTGAACAAAAAATCCAATTGTGTTCTTAGATTTACCAAGTATAAGGACCTTCTGGATATGATTCTCCTTAGCTAATTGAGATCCTTGTAATAGGGCATATTCCTCAGCTTAGTTATTCGTAACTCGACCTAGGCTCCAAGTCAAGCGCAACTCAATATTTCCCCTGCGATAAAAAATGACCCCTCCCGCTCCTGCCACCCAAACCTACACAACATTTATTATTTCATTGTGAAATACATATTATTTGCTGTGTAAATTAAGATATACATCATTGGATCTTAAAAAAAACTTTAAATCCAATATATATCCCAAACTGCAAAACATTTGTTACTATGCTGCTGAATGCATATTATTTGCTTCAAATAAACAGTAAAACTGTAAAGCATATTTCTCCACCATAAAGGAATCATGGTTCAGGAATTCAATCATAGTTTGTCCATTAAGGAATCTATATGTAAGGAAATGGTTTTCGAAATGGGAGAAAAAGCTTTGACACGAGTGAATTTGGTCTTCAAATTGCTCTCATCGAGGCATTGAAAAGTCACCAATGTGGGGACCTGTGTGATTGTTTCATTGATATTAGTAAATTGCTTCCTCGATATCATATTTATATCCAGTTGTGTTCTTTCCGAGGGCGGCACATTCTACAATATAATGACCAGAAGCAATATACAGACACAGTTGACAACAATATGACTGGTGCAAAGTGCATGGAGCAGAGAAAAAAGAGCTCGACCTACTTTTAAACGTTCACTCAATGGGGACCAACTGATTTCATAAGATTTTGATGCTTTCAATGGGTCCAATGCCTCCCATGATCCTTGGAAAACCGGCTGAAGCAACAGCTGGAGGTGAGCCATGCCATCCATCCGTCCGTGATTTGTCCTCCACCAGACATCCATCAGAATGATTCCCCGCTATATAAGCTGAAATATTATCAGAAGCCTGCCTGAATTATATTCTTAAATATTAACTCCGTGATTTTCAGTACGCCAAGGATAATTGGCCAACTTTGTGGGTCTTTTTCAAAGGGTAAAAAATAATTGTGAAAAATAGTTTTAATATGATTAAATTTAGTGAAATTTTATAATTATAAATGACATAATTTCAGTATCAGCAGAGTTTGTAAGGTTATTGAATTGATTGATGTTGATAGAATTTGTAAATTTAATCAATTTCATAATTTAAATTTGACAAAATTTCATCATTTAGATGAAAAAGGGTCAATTTGACAAAATTTGATCATTTTGATAAAAAGGGGTCAAAACATTGTCAGTAATCATAATCCTTTTCCAGAGTTAGATAAAAGCCTAACATTTTCACCTTTTTCAAATTCACTTAGTCTAAACATTTTAAGTTTTAGCTGTTTTCCTGTCACTTTTTTCGACGAGTTTTGCCTAAAATCCGGTCAGAAATTCAGAAAATTGCGGATTTCAGTGGTTGAGATTATATATTCTAGGTGCCAAATTGATTTATGCATTCAAAACAGCGATTTAAGCAATGTAAAATTGTAATTTCGCCAACAATTGTGTTGCAAGATTTCAGTTATAGTTGCCGAAAAGTAAAAAAACATAGAAGGCCTTTTCAGATTTGCCTTCATTGGAATTGCCTAATTTGTCTTCATAGGAATTTGTTGATACAATCCTTGTTGAGATTTGTTGTTAAACTATCAAACTTGTAGATTCTAATTGTACAATTAGATTCGACATCCTAGAAAAACTCCCACTACACCCAAATCCAAGGCTGGAGCCATAGATGGCTAGATCCCAATTTGTCCTTTGAGATTTATATGATGGGAACAATTTTCAGAGTTTCTCGGAAAATCCACAATAACCATTCTTTGTGTCAACTTTTAGAATCCAAAATCAGATCCATCATTGTTGTCCTAAGAATGGATACTGTGGATCTTCCAAGAAACTCTGAAAATAGATCCCAGTTTGATAGAGGTTTTCAAGGCTCTTGAATCAATCTGTGCCAACAGAATCTGCAAATTTGATAAATTTCATACCCCAATTTTGCAAAATTTGATTGTCAGAATTCTAACGAGGACAAGTGGAGGGCCAGAACATTGGTCTGTTATCCCATTCCCCAACGTTTTTGCCCTTTTCCAACTGCCTTTCATCAAAATTTGGCAAAGCAATCTTTGTAACTGTGGAAATCACAGACTTGGATTGCATGATCAGATTCAACAACCTTGAAAACCCCTACTATCCTAAGATCTGAGGTTAAAATCATAGATGACATAATAGAGGCTATTCAATTTTCTTGAATCAATTTGTGCCAAGATGTCATGCTTTTTTCAAAATTTTATACTCCCCAACGTTTTTTCCCTTTTCCAATTGTCCTTCATCAGAATTTGGTGAAGCAATCTTTATAACTGTGGAAATCGCAAACTTGGATTGCATGATCAGATTCAACAACCTTAAAAACCCCTACTACCCTAAGATATGAGGTTAGAGCCATAGATGACATAATAGAGGTTATTCAATTTTCTTGAATCAATTTGTGCCAGGATGTCATGCTTAAAATTTTCAAAATTTGATAGCTGGATTTTAACAAGAACCACTCGAAAAGGTGCCAAAATGTTGGCAACTTCAAAAAGAAATTTGCCAGATGTTTTTTGCTTTGATGAAATTGTCAGTTTGAGATGTATAATTGTACAATCTAGTTGCAGGAGGATTTTTTCAAAGTCGTTGAATCTAATTGTAAACAAAAAAATCTGCAATTTCAACTGATTTAACAACAAAGTTAACACGATTGAAATCTAATGAAGGCAAATCAGAAAAAAACCAGAAAACATTAAGCTTTTATCCAACTTCTTTTAAATATGGAGTTGTTTGTTTAATTTTGTAACAAACTTTTTAGGTAGTTATTCAGAATTTTAATCGATTTAGAACTCTGATTAGATTTCAAAATGGGATAAAATCATAACCAAGACCTAAAATTTCTACCAAATTTTTAGTGAAGCATATTAAAAAAAGGGTATTTTTTTAGTGAAGCATATTTAAAAAAAAGGGTTTATTTGTTCAAAAAATGAATTTACTCTTTAAATATTCACCATTGAGATCTGGGTCGTTTGAAAAATGGGTTAACTTGTATTTTAGCGCTAAAAAAAATGTAATAGTAGCAGGAGGGAGTATAGATTCTGATTCACTGCTGCTGTTTTGACTCCATGACAGACTGACCACGGATACAGTCTGAGTTACTGAAAGCGATGAAAACTGATTTTACGATAAAGCTAACGGGACGAATACCGAGCTTGCATTTCAGCTTTTTACTGTTTCGTTGACGTGACGCGAGATGCAGTAAAAAAATCCGGTTCATCATAGCCATCATCATGAGTATGACTGTCAGTCATCCTTACGTGCATGGTCATCCATCATGACGATGACGACATTATTCAGATTTATATTAAATGGTTTTTTTTCCATGAGTTTCTCATAGCTGTGGCTCTCCAGCTTATGGAATGGATCTCAAAAGTAGCACCCACCTGAAAATGGTGGAGGAGGTATAAGGTCTTGGAATAAGCTTCCCAAGCTCAGGTGAAGGTACAATGGACCCTCTGGAAAGGGCTGCAAAGGTCCTGGGTTCGAGTCCCGGGCACAAAAATATGATGGGCTGTTCTTCGTCAGGAGTGAAGGTGGAATCTGAGATTGATGGGCTTCTGGCAAACGCTGGGTATACTGTCAAGGCCTCCGATTTAGCCCATGTTGCACAGCGGCTGGAGCAGCTGGAGAACATTATGGGGGCGGTTCAAGATCCGGGGATATCTCATTTGGCTTCCGAGGCTGTGCACTATAACCCCTCGGATTTAGCGGGCTGGATCGAGTCCATGCTCGGGGAGCTTAATCCAGGCGCGGGCATGGCTGCTCCGTTTGTGGACAGCAGATCTCTGATCGATTCCCCGCAGGTTCATAAGCCGACTCAGGATGATCCCAGTCTTTCTGCTATGGACTTGGCGCTCATTCAAGAATATGGCCTGCAGTTTAATGGAAGCCAGGCATCTAACCCTCAGGTTTTTTCCACAGATTCTGATCCTTCTGTTAGATGCAATATTTACTCTGGATTGCCTCTGCGTTCTGGGGATTCTTCCACGCTCACGAGCTTTCAGGCGCAGAGCTTCAGTACCCAGTCCAGCGACGAGGGTTCGAGTCTCTCTAGTACCCGCCGGGGAACCGCACAGCAGGCCATGGATAACGGAGCGCAAGAATCTGGGATTCGCGTGGTGCACTTGCTTATGGGATGCGCGGAGGCTATACAGAGAAACGATTTGAAGGTAGCCAGCGATATGGTCAGAGAGATTCGAATGACGGTGAATTCTTCCCCCTGTGGGGCAATGGGGAAAGTGGCTTCGCACTTCGTTGAAGCTCTAACACGGCGGATTTGTGGATTGAATGGCGCAGAATCCATTCTGTCACAGGCAGATGCGCAGTCCGAGATTCTCTACCAGCATTTTTATGAGGTCTGCCCTTATCTCAAGTTCGCTCATTTTACCGCAAACCAGGCCATTCTTGAAGCCTTTGAAGGGCATGGCAGCGTCCATGTGATAGACTTGAATTTGATGCACGGTTTGCAATGGCCGGCTCTGATTCAGGCCCTGGCTCTCAGGCCCGGCGGGCCGCCTCTTCTGAGATTAACAGCCATTGGACCCCGGCAGCCCGATGGCAGAGACGTGCTGCAAGAAATAGGGATGAAGCTGGCTCAGCTCGCCGATTCTGTTAACGTGGAGTTCGATTTCAGAGGCGTCATGGCGGACAAGCTGGAGGATATAAAGCCCTGGATGTTCCAGGTGAAGCCTGGAGAAGTAATTGCGGTCAATTCAGTTTTGCAGCTTCATCGTTTGCTTTACATCGATGCCCCTACTGGGTCTTCCCCCATTGATGTAGTCCTCAAGTCCATCGGCAGCCTGAGGCCCAAGATTGTGACAGTTGTTGAGCACGAGGCCAATCACAATGGGCCTCATTTTCTAGACAGATTCGTTGAAGCATTGCATTATTATTCAACAATGTTCGACTCTTTAGAAGCATGTAATGTGCTTCCAAATAGTATTGAGAAATTGTTGGCAGAGTTGTATATTCAGAAAGAGATTTGCAATATTGTTGCCTGTGAAGGTCGTGATAGAATAGAGAGACACGAAACTCTCTCTCATTGGAGGATGCGCTTGAGCAGAGCAGGTTTCAGGCAATCTCATTTGGGCTCCAACGCATTTAGACAGGCAAGTATGCTCTTGACCTTGTTTTCTGGAGAAGGTTACACTGTTGAGGAGAGCAATGGTTCCCTTACGCTGGGCTGGCACAGCCGGCCCCTCATAGCTGCCTCTGCGTGGCAAGGTTTCTAGGTCTCGGGTTCAGTTATTTGTATCATTTCTCAGCATCTTGCAGGCTCAGTAACTGTATAAGAGGAAAATAAATCTTAAGTTTTTAAGACAGTTAAATACTCCTATTCTATCTAGATAAACACACCAGAATGAATGCTTCACAACAATCCAATACGTCTTATGTCTGGATGAGCACACCAGAGTTAATGATGAAATGCTGGTTCTTAAGATAAATGTGGCCAAGCTTCTATGAGGATCACCATGGACTGTGGGTTAAGCGTTAACAAAGACGCCCACGCCCACACCTCTTTCCCTTCCAGGATGTATTTTCTTCTCTTTCCAATGTCTTTTCCCAGCCTCTTTTCTCTCTGAATTCAGAAGTTGCAAACTCACCCTGTTAAAAATGTAATCTTAGCAATTCAGCAATGATATTCAAGTGTTTGTGAGGTTTTTGTATCTATCCAGAATGTTAAAAACTCAAATCCAGCAACAGAGATTGTTCAGAAATCAAAAGGTTTTGCTTTGCCAGATTAGAGTAAAGCACAGATTGCATTTAATTTACAGTTGGCTTTGGCCAGGGCAGCAGCAGAGTCAGCAGGTATAGGCAGGGAGTTATAACTGTACTAACTTAAAACAGTTATGATATCTTTAGAGGAGGTAAGGAGATTTGATAGTCTTAAAGGCTATTTTAAGCATTTTCCTCTGGTATTCCAAGCATTTTCCTCAACTATGAACGGTACATGTGTTCCATTTGTGGCCTGCGTCTCTGTATATTATTCCTTTTTCCTTTGTTTCATTTGATGTTTAAACAATATGCAAAAACCTTTGAATGCAGAACTGTGGTGTTTCAAATGAGCAAGTGAAATTGTTCATGATGAAGCATACCATAGAAGCGATATTCATAGTGCTAATCTCATCTTCGAAGCACAATCTCCTGTACTGTTTTCTCTGAGCCTGAGATTCATTGATCTCCCGGGCAGTTGGGTTGGTTATTAGAGAGCCACATAGGTTAGCTAAACAGAAATGTATATAAAGTCGTATTGTATGAGATTCTGCTGAAAGATTCAGAAATGATTTATGAATTTTTATGTTTGAATCAGGGTCCAGAATATAGCTTCTCTTCTAGGTCAGAAAATATTGGTAAATTTAAAAAATATAGAAATATTTATTTATTTATTTAAATATTTAAATCAACAACAGCACCAAACTAACACATTCCCACTTAAATATGAAAGTAAAACTGATATATAAAATGTGAAGTGATTAGTAACACATGGATACTAAATCTTAATCGCTTTGGTAACAATATTACATTTAAAAATAAAATATATTTCATATAAAATATATTTCATAGTCTCATCATGAGTCATTTACATTCTATAACGAAAAATAGTCATCTAAATTCTATAATGAAAATACAATGAAAATACCTTATGGAATCACTCATTCCCTCTACCCCTCTTATAGAAAAAGACTCTCTACCCCTCTTAGAGACAAAAATAACTTGCTCTTGAAACAATGGGCATTGGGGTTGAGGTGGAAGTCACAGTGGAAGTGAAATGTTTTCTACTCAGTGCTTCTACTTGTATCTATAGAGGTAGTGGTTGTAGAACACTTTCAATCTCCTTCTCCAATGAGTCAGGGGCCTCCTCCATCACATGACTCTCACACTCCACCCTTCACCCTCCACCAATCCGTGGTGTCAATATTGCATTCAATGAAATGGACTCCATGTCAAGTAGACATCTATCATATCATTAAAGCACTCAGATTTTAACCATTAAATCAATTGTTGAATCTCTCTTATTTGTATAAGGCTTTTTTTGCTTGGTTGATAGTGATAAGCCCACAATGGGGCCTTATTCAAGTAGCCCATTGTGGGCTTATCACATCAGCCAAGCAAAGAACATTTACCAAAGGTTTGCTAATGGCATCAACCTTTGGCCCTCTTGACCAAAAACTTTCATGGTACACTAGTTTGGATATGGCTTGCCCATTTAGTGTATTGTTGTATGCATTGACATCATACTCACTTGAAAGAAACATTCTCTTCACCTCCAAAATAGGAGGGAGGATAGATTGAGGAGAAATGAAGCTAGTAACAAAATCCCGTGATTGCAAGAGAGACCAACTCGTTGTTGTGAAATGTCTTATGAGGCCAAGAACATATGTGTGATTATTTATAAATTTGGTGATGCTTCTAGCTAATTCAATGATATCCTTGATCCAAGAAATTTTCTCCATGTCCTCTATAATCAAATTAATATAATGAGAAACACAAGGAGTCCAATGCAAGGTCCAATACCTCTACATAAGTGACTTGTAGTGGTTACACAATTAGCAATGTTATCCACTATACTTAGACAACATGCTACAAACCTTGGATGAACCCAACTAACAACTCACATAATAACTATACATCTTTAACTTATGTAAATGCATCGACGTTTTTGATAAACATTGTCCCCCTTGGATAATAACTAAGAATTTGAGAATGGCCTTGCACTTCACATTTCCAACAACCTAACATCACTGTGCATCTGATGGTCTCCCATGATTCCTTAATCTCATCTAATATGTGAATGCAATCAATGTTTTCCCCTTGAATGAGAGACCCTCTCAACTCCTCATAGGTAGGGCCTTGCACCCAAGGCCAATAATAGCAATGACTTGAAACATCCACTGGTAGAATGGGTTGTTTTTGGCAGTGTTGAAAGGAACATCGTTTCATAGAAAACCTTTGGCCATAATCTTGTTGGCTTCCTTCTTCTCCCTTATTTTCCCAACAACCTAATACTAGAAGGTTGTGCCCTAGGAACATACCTCATCACAAAGAAAGGTGAGCTTACCAAGGGATTCATTGTGGAAGGTGTGGCCGAGGAGTGGGTTTCACTTTCCACGTTCCCCCCACCCTTGAGAATTATGTGGTTTCCAAGTTTTTGCTGCTGAATTTTTTTATTTTCAGATATAATAATTATTGTCTTATGATTTAAATGCTACCGTTATCATAGAATAATTACACACTGAAAATCTCAACAAGACTTAGTGAACTTGATGAGAGATTATTGTAAGTTAATATTATATATGAGATGATATATTACAATTGAGGGCCCCGATATATATACTTGGGTAGAGTTCCCTTTCATTTAATGGACATGTCTTTTCCATTATTGTATTTTCACTAATTAATTTATTATTAATTATTAATTATTTATATATTTATACATTATATTATAAATATATTATTTATATATTATATTTATGTTGATGATTATTTCCTCACATGCACGTCTAAATAATATAGATCACTCCATCCTGGAACAGTCAATGTGAGAGCACCTTGAGTCTATCCACTCCTCGTCAGGAGAAAGACTACGCTTGGGCCATTCACCACTAGCACAACTCTGTGAGTAAATGAGCCATTTCCCTTCGTCAAATCAACATGACCAATCTGGGAGAATGTCTGCCTAATGTTGCTAACTGGAGAAACATCAAAACTCCCTCTCAGCGAGGGAGACGTTTTGCATCACACTAAGCTTGTCTCTGAAGTATACAAACTTTGTCTTAGACAGAGACTTGGTGAGAATGTCTGCAATTTGCTCATATGTGGATATGTACTAGAGCTTTACTGCTCCCTTCTGTACCATGTCTTGAATAAAGTGATATTTGATCTCAATCTGCTTTGACTTGTCATGAAATATTGGATTTTCCAAAATCTTGACACAACTTTGATTATCACAGTGTATTAAGGTCATCTCTAGCTCTTGATCAAATAGTCCTGTAAGAAGTTTTTGAATCCATACTACTGCGATATATTCCACTTCTGCTGTATTGAATGCTACGAAAGTCTGCTTCCTACTAAACCAGGATATCATAACTGATCATAAGCTGAAGCAACACCTCGAGGTGCTCTTTTTGTCCAATGCACTCACTGCCCAATCAGAATCAGTATATCCCTGTAGCCTCACTTCACCACCTGATTCATATCTCAAACCATATCCAAATGTACCACGTAGGTACCTCAACACATGCTTTGCTTCAACCCAATGGAAGTTCCTTGGTTCAACCCAATGGAAGTGCCTTGGTTCAACCATGAACTGGCTCAATGTGTTCACTGTAAAGTAAATATATGGCATGGTGTTAACTAGGTACATCAAGGATCCAATCAATTTCTTATACATGGTGGGATCCACCAAATCTGAATCTGAAGCGGAAGCACTCAACTTCTTCAAATTTGTCATCATAGGTGTATCCATGGACTTGCAGTCCATCATGTCGTATCTGCTCAAGATCTCAACTGTGTACTTCCCTTGTCCGAGGAAGATCTCACCTAGTTTCTGCCACACCTCCAATCCCAATAAAAAAATGCATCAAGCCAAGATCCTTCATCTTGAACTCAGAGTCCAACTCCCTCTTGCATTGATCGATGAGTCGATCAGGTCCTGTAAGGAACAAGTCATCAACATATAACACCAAGATCAAAGGATCACCATCAACAACCTTGTAGTAAAGGTTGGGATCTGCTTCACTCTTGTTTAAGCCCAAGCTCATCAAGTGTCCATCAATCTTGGAGTACCATGCCCTGGGTGCCCACTTGAGTCTATAGAAGGCCTTCTTCAGTTTGGAAACATGAGACTCCCTCCCATGTACCTCAAATCCATGAGGTTTTCTTATGTACACTTCATCCTCAATCACACCATTGAGAAATACAGTCCTTACATCCATCTGGTGTAATCTCCAATCCATGACTATTGCAATGACAATAATGGTCCTTTTGGAAGTGTACCTGGCAATTGGAGAAAACATCTTCTCACAGTCCACTCCCTCTTTTTGGGAGAACCCTCTTTCCACAAACCTCACTTTGTACTTTTTGATGTTGTCGTCTATTGCATGTTTGATCTTGTAGATCCACTTGGAAGTCACCACTGACTTCCCCTTGGGTCTCGACATGATCTCCCACACATCATTCTTCATGATGGACTGATATTCCTCCATCATGGAATCTCTTCAAACTTGTTGTCATGCTGCCTCCTCATAACTAGAAGGTTCAAAATCAATGATGTGACTCATCAATGCCATATAACTCGAGAATTTATGAGGTCATCTACTTTTCCTGAAAGTACCATGAGGAGTTTCATGCCTCTCTGCATCCAACAATGTATCACGAAGCCAAGCCGACCTCTTCCTGGTATCTACAACAATGACTCTAGGCGGGTCCATCGACTCAACTGGCTCTGCTAACTTCTCTTGATAGTCCGAAGGATGATCAACTAGAACAGAGGGACCTGAACCCACATCCTTTGGAACCTCCTTCTCCTCACTATCAATCTCCATGTGAGTCTCTCTGGACCTCTTGAAGGTTGTGTCTTCATCAAAGGTGACATCCCGACTGACCTCTATCTGGTGTTGTCCTAGAATGTAGATTATGTAAGCCTTTGATGTCTCGTTGTATCCAACAAACATCCCCTTCTTCCCAGAAGGCTCCAACTTCGTCCTTTTCTCCTTGGGCACATGAATGTAGATTGGACAACCAACGATCCTCAAATGAATGACCTCTAGTTTCACACTTGTGAAAGCCTCTGCAGGGGTATTGTCCCCCAAGATCTGGTGAGGACTCATGTCCTGGACATACATTTTTGTATTGGATTCCTCTCCCCATAAGAGCGTGGGTAAATCCTGATCATGAATCATGGATTTGGCAGCCTCTACAATGGACATGTTCTTCCTCTCTGCAACCTTTTTTTGTTGTGGGTTGTAAGGAACAATCAACTCCCTCTTGATCCCTGCCTCCTTGCAGAAATCACTGAAGTCCCTGGAAGTGTACTATCCTCCATTATCTGACCTCAACACCTTGATCTTCTTCCCTGTCAGGTTCTCTACCTGAGCCCTGAACTCCTGGAATCTACCGAAGACCTCATCCTTGGTCTTCATGAAGAAGATCCATGTCTTCCAGGAGAAATCATCAATGAATATCACATAGTACAGGAATCCATCCAAATATGCAACTATCATAGGTCCACATACATCTAAATGTACTAGATCCAAGATCCTCTTGGACCTACTGTCACTACTCGAAAAAGATACCTTAACATTCTTTCCAAGAGCACATCCTTTGCAAATGCCATCATGCTCTACCTAAAGCTGTGGAAGTCTTGTGACCATCCTCTTCAATGCTGGTAAAGCCCTGTAATGTAAGTGTGCAAATATTTGATGCCATAGCTCACACAAACTGATGTTGTCATGTACCAATGCCTGGGCTGGTCATCCCAACAATTTGTATATACCTCCCTCTCAAACACCAATCACTGCTATGAAGTCTATAACATCTTTGTTAGTTATCACAGTGTGACCGATCCCAGCGTGCAGAGAAACAAAGAGTGACCAAAAGAATTGGTCACACAATGTAGTGCAATCCTTAAAGTGGTTGCACCCTATAATTAGGAAAACAGCGACCAAAAGGAATGTGGTCGCTCTGTGTGCACATGCCACTCGCGACCACGACCGTACAATTGCAAAAAAATAAAAGATCTGAAGCAGATCTATCAGATCTGGCACATAAATCGTTTAACTAGCTTCGGAAAAAGACTGCACTGAAAGATTTAAACTAGCTCTGATACCATGTTGAATTTTCTGATTTTCAGATCTGATAATTATTGCCTTATGATTTAAATGTTACTATTATCATAGAATAATTACACACTGAAAATCTCAACAAGACTTAGTGAACTCGATGAGAGGTTATTGTAACTAAATATTATATATGAGATGATATATTACAATTTAGGGCCCCAATATATATACTTGGGCGTAGTGCCCTTTCATTTAATGGACATGTCTTTTCCATTATTGTCTTTTCATTAATTAATTTATTATTAATTATTGATTATTTATATATTTATACATTATATTATAAATATATTATTTATATATTATATTTATGTTGATGATTATTTCCTCACATGCACGTCTAATTAATATAGATCACTCCATCCTACAACAGGCAATGTGAGAGCATCTCGAGTCTATCCACTCCTCGTCAAGAGAAAGACTACGCTTGGGACATTCATCACTAGCAAAGCTCTGTGAGTAAATGATTCATTTCCCTTGGTCAAATCAGCATGACCAATCTGGGAGAATGTCTGCCCAATGTTGCTAACTAAAGAAACATCAACATTTGCAACTCCTCCCACTACAATTTCAAGCCTCAACAATTCCCTCTCATCTTTCTTCTTATCAATATCAAGAATTGATTGAATGGAAATATGGACAACCTCTAAGGTAAATGTAGGGAAAATTTCCACTTCATGCCTTGTAATTTTGGCAAGGTGGTATTTCAAGTGGCTAATTATGTCATTCATTTCCTTTCCATAGAACTTGCAATTCAACTTTTTTAGATGAGGGTCAAGTAGGTCACTTATTTTGATAATGGGTCCAATGCCTTTGGCATTTTGTAGGGTACCGATTAAACCTAGGGCACAAAAACAAATGGAACATAAAATAATGTTGCAAATAAAAGTCATCCCTAAATAAGTGTCAAGTCTCTGATTAAAAATCAGTAAGAAGAGGCCAAATCTAATGGACATTGCAAACCCTATCCTAAATCTCGAAAAAACAAACAAAATACAAGAACAATTTTTTAGACATGCATGGGAATATGGAATTAGTAGAGTGGAATCAATCCCCACTCCACAATAGCTCCACCAATGGCAATGAAAATACTCAATTTCCACTTTTCATCTCAATGAAAAATGGCGAGAGACTTCTTTGTGCTCAATCTCTTGTCATTTTTCAAAATGAGGTTAAGAAAACTAAAAATTGGGTCTTAAAGTGTTATTGGTGTATCTAGGGAACATATCTTCCATCGGTTCACAACCATATAAAAAAATATCATGACAGTATCAACGATTTGAAAGTATCATACATTTTTATAGAGATAGTATCAACATCTTTAAATACTGGTAAATATTGGCAACACTAATTTGAACATTTCTCTTTTTTTTTTTAATGTTACTTTGCTTTTGAGATTGAATATTTAAGTGCCTTGTTTCAACTATGAAAGAGCCTTTATTTTACAGTGTTTCGAGGTTTCTTTATTTTACAAATGCATTTAAATAAGCTAATCACTATTCTTTCTGTTAAGAACCAAACATCAATATAGCATAGAAAAACCTCAGGAATAGTACTCAACGCCTTGAAAAAGAGATAATTTTAGATAATAAGCCTCTTCGAGGGGGCTACCTCCTTTTACCCCACTTAAATGTTCAAGTACAAGATGATTCAAAATGAAAATGTCTCCTTGGTATATATAGGGGACTAGGAGGTATAATTACAACTAATGGCCTAAATCCGACATAAATAAAATAACATTACTAATCTAATATACCCCAATTAAGGGTTAATTGTAACGACCCAAAACTTAAATTACACAATTAAAGATTCAAAATTTTTTATTAATTAATTAGAAAGAAAGTAAAAGGATTTATTTTTTTGTGTTCAACCGAAAATTCATTAAAGATTATGACAGAGATTGGACAAGGGAAATAAATACGTTTGATAAAAAAAAAAAAAAAATGAGAGAAAAACTGAACCCGGGAGGAAGGCGTACGCTACCAGGAAGCGTGCGCAGGGCGAAAAGCCCTGAAAATCCCGAGGAGATTAAAATTTTAATGAAATGCAGGACGGGGGACGAGGGTGGTTGGTAAGGAGTAACTGCGAGTTGGCTGGGAGGAATAAGGCGGGGATGAGGGGGATGTGCGGGCCATTCGGAGGTGGATGGGCGCAGGAAAAACGATTTTTGCCCTTTTTCCAGGAAGCCGAGAGCTGGACTAGGGGGTGTGTGTACTCAGAAAGAGACACAGGACTTATTGGTTGTATCTTATTGATCAGGAAGGCACGTGTTGCTGGAGGTTTTGGGCTCGGGGGCCAGGATATCCGTAGATATCCTGGAGCTAGGACGTTTTCCCTAGTTGGCAGGGTGGACAATAGACTTGGGTAGTTATTTTGTGTTTATGGCAGGTCTGGACTGAGTAGCAAGACAACAAGACAGCAGGGCAGCAAAGGAGC
>JASDQU010588044.1:13269-24744 GCA_032191745.1 Picea mariana | reverse complement strand
AGGGCACAAAAACCGAGACATGATTTCTTTTGGGCCTGGGAGTGCCAGAGTCGGATCTGAGCATGGAGACAGTCATTTTTGGGTAATTAGACGCCATGAATCCAATGGTGATGTTTTATTTCTGATGTGAGCATTATTTCTACAGCTTGATTTCAGAATGAGGTATATTCATGTATTTTCCAAATTCTTTTGTTGAGTTATGAAAAGAGACTACCCATTTGAGAGCAGGACCCGGAGACGTAGTCCACTAGAGACGAACTTTGTTATCAAGTTTTTGTGTTTAGATTTGATGCTTATGTCTTTTCATTTCTAAGTTTTACCTTCTTTAATGGTGCACATTATTTTATGCTCATTTAATACAATTTTTTATAAGTCACCATGAAAAGATCTTGGATCATGTTGGTATCAGAGTAGTCATCTTTGACTTGAATTGTTGAGTGTGAATGCTTACTAGGGCCAAGCATAAGAAGGGTGAAGGTACTCTAAAGAATTTCAATCCCAAAGTTGGTCGTGTATCGAGAAAGAATAAAATGGCAGAAGAGGACAAGCATGATGAACAGGAGACAAACTTTCACATGGTCTTTTATTGCATGTCAGAAATGGTCGAGCGAATGTATGGAGATTACGAGAAGAGGATGAAGAAGAAAGTGAAGAAAAGGAAGCACATGTATATGATGATGCTTCAGTAAACCAAGGGGATGGAGCAGATCCATTTGAGCCTCCATCTTCACCTTCGAGTTCTAGTTCTTCTTCCTTTGAGCATTCTCATCATTCTCATCATTCTAGCCATAAAGCCTCTTTTAAGAAACCATTATTAAAGCTTGATGTAAAATTTGTTTTACCTATGTTTAATGGAGATGTTAATCCTGAAAAGTTAGATAATTGGATCCGACAGGTTGAAGTGTATTTTCGAGTCCAGCATATTGATGAAGAGGAAGTTAAAGTGCAACTGGCTTCTACTCGGTTGGAAGGCACCGCTCTTGTATGGTGAGAGAGCAAGCTTCAAGACGAAAGTAAGTGTGGAAAGCTTCTTTCCTCATGGTCGGAGTTTAAATCAACAATCAGGAAACAATTTTATCCATTAGGGTATTTACATAAAGCAATGATGGAATTGCAAACCTTAAGGCAAAGTAAAGGACAAACTATACAAAGTTTCACAAAAGAATTTAGAAAGAAAGCTCTTGCACTAAACATTCCTTTAGATTCCTATGAAACGTTAATGAAGTATATTGCCGCACTTCACAATTATATTTTTCATACTTTACTATTGTTTAACCCCACCAGTCTTGACAAAGTTTGTGTGCAAGCCAATCACCTTGAAAGCAGGGGTAAGAATGGACAGGAGGAAAATCCATTCGAGCACTCTAAAAACCATTTCAACGGAAAAGGAAATGGGAAGGACAAGAGGACAGCTGCAACAAAGAAGGAAGAAGGGAAACCCTCTTGCAGCCATTGCGAGAAAACTAGTCATGATAGCGAACATTGTTGGAAACTACATCCAGAGTTAAGGCCAAAGCAGTTTGGAGGCAAGGGGAAGACAAAGACCATCTACAGTGCAACATGATATTGGTTGTGATTCAGGTGACGAAGAAAGGATCATAGCGCTTGGGATGCAAGGTAAAGATTCCTTTTATGCATGTTCAAGTTCTTTAAATGAATCATGTGATGATGATAAAAGGAGAAGTGCACTATTCCACATAAGAGTTGTATAGAAACATACGAAGATAGACACATTATTTTATCTTGGTTCCCAAGTCAATTTAATATCAGAGACACTTGTTAAGAAATTGGAATTAAGACCTCACCATAAACCTTACCCTCTCAGTCGGGTATCTGATAAAGCAAATTTATATGTCACTAAGTAGTGTAGGTTGAGGTTTGTTATTGCTTCTAAGATGATAGATGAAGTTGATCTATATGTGGTTCCTTTGGATGTCTGTGGTATTGTATTAGGGAGTCCCTATCTGTATGATAGAAAGGCTATTTTCTTTCGAAAGGAAAACAAATGCCATCTTACAAAAGATGGAGTGGAATACATCATTAAAGCTCACAACATAAAGGACAAATCAACACTTGTTAGTTCAGGCCAAGTAAAAAGAGTTATAAACACTAACAAGAATCTTGTACTCACAATTGTAAAAGGGGAATGCCATGATAAGTCTGATGTTGTTAATGTTCTTGATCCTTTACATAAGAATGAATCGCTTGAGATGAGACAGGTCTTTCATTGGGAAGGCAGCCAACATAATACCTTTGACACTTCAAAGATCGACATTGTGCCAATGCTCGCCTTACCTGACCTTCAACAACCATGCAAGTTTGAGACCAGTGTCAGTACCAATGAGATAAGGACAAACATGATTTTTAGATCTCCTATTGTTACATCTATTGTTTTGAAGAATGTTTCCTTAGCTCATATCAATAATGATGGATGGTATACTAATGATGGAATCTTCAAAGATGTATGTGGAATCTTTGAGGGTTTGCAGGTGAAGAAGTTTTGTCTGTAGGACAACTTACTCCAACATTTGAGTAAACCTCGTTTTCCTTCCTACAGGGAAGTGCATGTAACTGAAGAAGCTTTTGTGTCATTTGTACTTGGGCATTTGGGAATTGTAATGTATTTATAGGGATGGCATTTGCCTCGAAGGAAAGTATTTGTAACCATTATTGTAAAGGAATGTGTGTTGTACTTTTGTAAGTTTACTATTAAAAGGCCAGGGCTGTACACACCACTTCATATTTCCTCTTATCCTTGGGAAAGTTTTTCAATGGAGTTTGTAAGGGGATTTCCCATGACTAGTATGAGTCATGTCTACTTAGGTGTAGCAGTGGATGGGTTGTGTGACAAGCAGGTTGCTCTTTTGTTATCCCAGTATGTAAGGGTCCATTTCGGGATGTCCATGTTCATTATCTCTGGTCAAGAGTCTCGATTCTTAGTAGAATATTGGACAAATTTGTGGCAACTCATGGGCACCATGATGGGGAGGAGCATTGCTTTCCATCCACATGTCGACAAACAAGAAGAGGTGGTAAACAATACGGTGGTTCAGTTGCTTCAAGGATATTGCAGCCAGTATCCTAAGTCATGGGATGATCAGTTATTGTATGTCCATCCTATGTATAATCAATCCATGTATTCTTTCACTCAAGATTCGCCAGTTGAGGCTTGTCTTGGGTATTCACCTAAGATCCCCTTGGACTTGTTGTATGGGAGAGATGTTTGGGAGAGAGATGCAGCCCGCAAGTTCATTCAGAGGATTTAGCAGGTCAACCAAGTAATTAGGGAGCAGATGGAGGAAGATGTCATCCTAGATCGAAGACTGAGGACTTCACGCAAGAATGACATTACTTATATTCGAGTACGCCTAAAGGGTACATAGTCCAGCAAGGCATGGTGGATCGAGAAAGAAAGAGTGAGGGAGAAATCCCCTCACTTACTAGTTGATTGATGAAATCTTTTGGTGGTCCAAAAATCTCTCAGTGGGAAGGCGTGATCCAAAAAGGATCCAGAGAAGGCTAAGAATAACTCAGGACTCATAGAGGCAGCTCAGAACGCTCAGAATGGTTTCAGCAGACAGAGAAAGGGAAAAAATTCAAAGTTCCCAAAACTCAGTGAAAATGGCATGATCGCGAAGAGCGTGTCGCAAGATTTCTAACGGCTCGTAAAACAAAGTTACGGTTTGAAAGGTATTTGCAGTCAAAGATGTTGATCCGAAAAGATCTTTTAATGATTGTGGTTGAGTTTTTAATTGCATGTGTTAATTAACCATTTATGAAACTGAATGAAAGAGGATGAAGATGAGAGAATATGTATCAGTCATAATACAAAATATAGATCTGAATTGAGCAATAAGAACAGCAAACCATAACAAGATAAGTGATAATGGAGTTCGACACAAAATTGCCTACGTCTTCGGGCCTTTGTCTCAGTGGGGGAGGCTTCTTTATTTCTGTTCAAAGCTCAAAAAGTACATCACAGCAGTGCCATTAGGATACAAGACTAATCTGGTCATGTTCTTCCAGATCTCTAGAACACAACAGAAGAAATGGCACGCAAAACGGATGACCGGAGCTCCCAGAAATGGCCCGCAAGCATCTGCTCCTCAACAACTTCCCTGCATAAAAATGGCTTTGGCTTGGCTTCCCTTCAGCATAAATCTACTCTGACTGTCCTCCATGGCCTCAAACAGGCCTGGTTTTTATATATCTGAAGTTGGTTATCATTCCCCAACTTACTCCCAAAATCTGGCCTCCAAAAATGCCCAATATCTCCCAAAAATGGCCAAAATCCACTATTACAGGCTTAAAAAATCATAAAAAAATCCCAAAAACCATATAAAAAAACCACTTTTGTTAAAAAAATCACAGAGTAGCCCAAAGGGGTTGGGTGCGTGCCTTATATCCTGGTCTTTATGCACATGCATAGGATCAAAGGCTAAAAGAAGCGTGCCTTAGTTGGGCTAAGCCCATTTTGGAGCGCACCCCCCTGGTCTTATGGGATATCCCCTGATCCTTGGGCTGGTGCTTATCCATTTGAGTGCACGCATGAGGAGGAGCCTCCCCTTTGTTGGGTTGAGGTCCTATGCAATGTTTAGACCATTGTTTGGGGCTTATCCCCAGCCCCCTTTTGCCTCATTGTAACTTTATTTCACTTTATTTACAATAAAGTGAGCTGGGTATTACAAGAATCACAAGGGCGCATTAGTAATAGGGACTTTGCCAAGATTTGGGCTGGTCCAAGAGGTCATGGGATCGACCCCCATGGACTCCAAATAAACTTTTGCCACCAACCATTAACTAATATCATGGTGCCATGTGGCAGCCCATGACTGGGCCACGTGGCACCCAACAATTTACCAAACAAATACCACTTGTCAATTGTTGGGTGGATCCCTGTCACTAACCAGTCACCTTCTGTCGGGCTACCACTTGTTGCCAACAGCCTCTTCCATGTCAACACTACTGATGTCATGCTAATGTCAGCGTTTGACTGGACCTGTTGACTTTTTGCCTATTTGGGAAAACAGTCAGAGTGTGATAACTCTCGCATACGGCGCTCGTTTGAGAAAGTGAATATATGGCCGGAATCAGCGCGATGAGACAGACGCAATGGCACTAGTTTCATTCCATTCTAAGAACTTTCAATTTTTAGCCTTTTTGAGCCCTGTCAGGCTCCTGGATCCAATTCTGGATCACATTGGTAATAGGGACTTTGCCAAGATTTGGGCTGGTCCAAGAGGTCATGGGATCGACCCCCATGGACTCCAAATAAACTTTTGCCACCAACCATTAACCAATATCATGGTGCCACGTGGCACTCAACAATTTGCCAAACAAATTCCACTTGTCCACTGCTAGGTGGATCCCTGTCACTGACTAGTCACCTTATGTCGGGCTACCACTTGTCGCCAACTGCCTCTTCCATGTCAACATTGTTGATGTCATGCTGATGTCAGCGTTTGACTGGACCTATTGACTTTTTGCCTGTTTGGGAAAACGGCCAGAGTGCGATAACTCTCACATACAGCGCCCATTTGAGAAAGTGAATATATGGCTGGAATCAGCGCGATGAGATGGACGCAATGGCACCAGTTTCATTCCATTCTGAGAAATTTCATTTTTGAGCCTTTTTGAGCCTTGTCAGGCTCTTGGATCTGATTCTGGATCACATTGGTAATAGGGACTTTGCCAAGATTTGGGCTGGTCTAAGAGGTCATGGGATCAACCCCCATGGACTCTAAATAAACTTTTTCCACCAACCATTAACCAATATCATGGTGCCACATGGCACCTAACAATTTTCCAAACAAATTCCACTTGTCCACTGCTGGGTGGATCCCTGTCACTGACCAGTCACCTTCTGTCGGGCTGCCACTTGTCGCCAACTGCCTCTTCCATGTCAACACTGTTGATGTCATGCTAATGTCAGCGTTTGACTAGACCTATTGACTTTTTGTATGTTTGGGAAAACGGTCAGAGTGTGATAACTCTCGCATACAGTGCCCGTTTGAGAAAGTGAATATATGGTTGGAATCAACGCGATGAGACGGACGCAATGGCACTAGTTTCATTCCATTCTGAGAACTTTCATTTTTGAACCTTTTTGAGCCCTGTCAGGCTCCTAGATATGATTTTAGATCACATTGGTAATAGGGACTTTGCCAAGATTTGGGCTGGTCCAAGAGGTCATGGGATCGACCCCCATGGACTTCAAATAAACTTTTGCCACCAACCATTAACCAATATCATGGTGCCACGTGGCACCCAACAATTTTCCAAACAAATTCCACTTGTCCACTGCTGGGTGGATCCCTGTCATTGACCAGTCACCTTCTGTCGGGCTGCCACTTGTCGCCAACTGCCTCTTCCATGTCAACATTGTTGATGTCATGCTGATGTCAGTGTTTGACTGAACCTATTGACTTTTTATATGTTAGGGAAAATGGTCAGAGTGTGATAACTCTCGCATACAGTGCCCGTTTTCGAAAGTGAATATATGGTTGGAATCAGCGCGATGAGACGAACGCAATGGCACTAGTTTCATTCCATTCTGAGAACTTTCATTTTTGAGCCTTTTTGAGCCCTGTCAGGCTCCTAGATATGATTCTAGATCACATTGGTAATAGGGACTTTGCCAAGATTTGGGCTGGTCCAAGAGGTCATGGGATCGACCCCCATGGACTCCAAATAAACTTTTTCCACCAACCATTAACCAATATCATGGTGCCATGTGGCACCCAACAATTTTCCAAACAAATTCCACTTGTCCACTGCTGGGTGGATCCCTGTCACTAACCAGTCACCTTCTGTCGGGCTGCCACTTTTTTCCAACTGCCTCTTCCATGTCAACACTGTTGATGTCATGTTTATGTCAGTGTTTGACTGGACCTATTGACTTTTTCCCTGTTTGGGAAAACGGTCAGAGTGCGATAACTCTTGCATACGGCGCCCGTTTGGGAAAGTGAATATATGGTCGGAATCAACATGATGAGACGGACGCAATGGCACTGGTTTCATTCCATTCTGAGAACTTTCATTTTTTGAGCCTTTTTGAGCCCTGTCAGGCTCCTGGATCCGATTCTAGATCACATTGGTAATAGGGACTTTGCCAAGATTTGGGCTAGTCCAAGAGGTCATGGGATCGACCCCCATGGACTCCAAATAAACTTTTGTCGCCAACCATTAACCAATATCATGGTGCCACGTGGCACCCAAAAATTTGCCAAACAAATACCACTTGTCAACTGTTGGGTGGATCCCTATCATTGACCAGTCACCTTCTATTGGGCTGCCACTTGTCGCCAACTGCCTCTACCATGTCAACACTGCTGATGTCAGCATTTGACTAGACCTGTTGACTTTTTGCCTATTTGGGAAAACGATCAAAGTGCGATGACTCTCGCATACGGTGCTCGTTTGAGAAAGTGAATATATGGGCAGAATCAGCGCGATGAGACGGACGCAATGGCAGCGGTTTCATTCCATTATGAGAACTTTCATTTTTTAGCCTTTTTGAGCCCTGTTAGGCTCCTGGATTCGATTCTGGATCAGATGCAGTCAACCAGGAACAGTCAGCAGAGGACACATCATCGTCCGTACTACTGATGTCAGTAGCTGACATGGAAAGGTGATGTCATCGTATGGATGATGACATCATCATGTCATGTGGCCGCACCACAGGTTGCCATGTGTCACCCACCAGTGGACTTTTTAGGGGTGCATATGAACCAATAGGAAAGTGTTGTGTGGCACCCCCAAGAGACGCCACGTGGCACCACCCAGAAAGTTCCATGTGTTAGTACGACAGTTACATGGCGAGTCACATCAACATATGAGCAGGCGAATTAGCAGGCACCACATGGCCCAATCATGGGGCGACATGTGGCATCCCAAGAATGCCCAATGTTAGCTCGTGAAGGAATTTTGTTTTAAAAAAATAATTGGCGGGTCCGCCAAATTTGCCGGACCACGCCAAATCTACAACAATCATTAGCGGAGTTACTAGCGAATTGACAAGCATAGCGGCAGTTTAAACCATGACTAAACATATATATAACTACTACCAAAAACGGAGTCTGGCGGGTTCGACCCCGGAAACTCCGCCTAGAACAAAGCCTTTAAAACTCCTCTCTAACCAACGCGCCAAGGGGTTTGCATTGGTATATCTACCTCGTTTAATATTTAAGAATGCATTTCGGGCCAGATCCGAGGGAAGACGTGCAATTGTACTGTACAATCCAGCATGAATTTTGAGGTAGATACTGTCATAATTGTTGGTGCAGAGGGCAGGAAAATCGAGACAAGATTTATTTTCGGCCTGTGAGTGCCAGAATCGGATCGAAGCATGGAGACAGTCATTTTTGGGTAATTCGACACCACGAATCCAATGGTGATGTTTGTTTTCTGATCTGAGCATTATTTCTACATCTTGATTTCAAAATGAGGTATATTCATGTATTTGCCAAATTCTTTTGTTGAGTTAATAAAAGAGCCTACCCATTTGAGAGAAGGACCCGGAGACGTAGTCCACCAGGGAGGAACTCCATTATCAAGTTTTTGTGTTCAGATTTGACGTTTATGTCTCTTCATTTCTAAGTTTTCTCTTCTTTAATGGTGCACAGTATTTTATGTTCATTTAATACAATTCTTTATAAGTCACAATGAAAAGATCTTGGATCATAACCCTTTGTTTTTCTTTTGCCAAAAAGTGAAATGGAAATTTCCCTATAGACGAGTAATTTGCAATGTCACTGTTATAAGCCTAAATTGCACCACACATGCTTACCTGGCATCAGGCCAACTCATATCTCTTCCTTGCCAAAGCCATGCTGAATAAACTCTGGAAAACCCTCTTAAAACAAGTGGCACATGCCCTAACCCTCTACTGCACGTGTTGGAACGCTGGCAAGCCTACTACTGCATGCGTTGGAACGCTGGCTGGCCTACTACAACCCGCGTTTACCTAACAAAGCACAAAAACAGGAAAGTTACCGACGGGACAAAAAGCTTTGGGTCAGTTAACTGAAACTCCCAGCCATGCATGGTCAAGAGTTCGTCCAAAACCCTAGCTCCTTCTAGCCTATAAAAGAAGGGGTAGGGGTACTATTTGGAGAAGGAAAAAGATAGCAAAGAAACTCTTCCCGATTGCCGAATCCATTTGTCCCAACCCTTTAGCCTTTCCTCAATCCTAAGAAGAATTCAAGCAAAGCAGTTGGAGGACAAAGAAGAGGAGGAGCCCAGGATCAGGATCGAGGAACGGTGGCCGATCTCTATCATTATTGTAAGTTGATTCATCTTGAGATTAATAAAAAAATACTTTTCCCGTCCCAATGCATGAGTTTTATATGTTTTATTCAATTTATGCTTAATCTCTAACCCTCTAGTAGAAAAGTAGCATGCATGTGTAGTGTTTTGTCTTGATTGCAGGATTGTCTTTGGAAGGAGCAGCGAAAGCAAATGGACAAAAGTGCAACGGAGGATCTACACCAAACTTCAATAAAAAGGTTAGTAGGTCTTTTCCATGCTTGTATGTGAAAAAGGGGTTTGAGTTTTGGGGTGATAGGTTAAAAGTGATTTCTTTAGGGTCATGATCTGCATGTAATTTTAGCCCTAGCTTACTCGTCCGTAGGGTATTATTTCCCAACAACAGAATTGGCGACTCCGCTGGGGATATTACTCTTAGGGTTCTGTATTTAGTAGAAGGTTTTTGGGTAGTTCAAAGAATTAGATTTTCAGTTTCTTTGTTTGTTTGTTTTCTATTAGGTCAGAGCTAGCAGGGAACCTGGTTCTTAATACCAGTTTTTTCCTTGACTGTTGCTTGACATTTGTTATCGGGACACACAGAGGTACACGCGGCCTACAGAAGCCCTGCACGCATGTAACCCACGCCCTAACCTCTTACAGCTCGCGTTTGAACGCTTGCTATGGTGGTTTCAGTAGCGTGTAGGAGTCAGAAAGCTTGAGAGGCAGTCTCCTCTTCCCTGTCAGAATTTTACATTCTCAGGGGGCTTTATGGATCCTGTCTGGGTCTTGCTAGTTCACAGTCTTATTTCAGTCTGCTTTATTGTGTTTGTTATCTTTTGCATTTATTTTCCTTTTCTATTAAAGAAGAAGCATCCAAGCCTTCAAGAGACCCTGGTTGTCAATACCAGAGGCCTCTTCCAGATCTGGGTTGTCTGTGTTCAGTTTTGTCTTATCCTTTATACAGACCCGCGGCCTGTTCAAGTTTAGCTCGCGAGTACCCGCGCGTTGTTATAGCGCAGCACGCGTTTGCATGCGGGCTATTTCAGCGACAGTCGTGGGCTTGATTGGTTGCTTTTCAACCTGGGTGGGGTAGTCATCCCCTCCTGTGGTGAGAAGTTTTTCCTCTCAGGGGTTTTGAGTCTAGGGTTGCACAGTCAGTAGGTTAGGGCCTTCTATCCTTAGCTTGTGTTTTGCTTAGTTGATGATTTGATAGAAAAGACAAAAGAAAAAATTTGTTTTATGGTTTTTAGACAAGTGTTAGAATCAGTGCTTTCTTGATTGCCTTTGTGCGTCTTTGCTCTGGTTCTTTGTGATCTGCGCTTTAAGCCAGAATTTTATTTTGTTTTCTTGGTTTTGTGCTTGTCGGCATTTTCCCTTTGTTGCTTCATTTTGCAATTAAATAAAAAAAAAAAAATCCTCTTGTTCATTTTCTTCTGTGTTCGAAGATTGTGTTGTTGCATCAGTAGCTAGGAAGAAGTCTTTTTTCATAAGTTTTTGCAGTTCATTTAGCGCATAAGTAGCTCGCAGATTGAGCGAAATTCCTTTATGTTTTTCTGCATGAAATCTTAGAAAATTCAAAAAGAAAAAGAAGTCTTTCTTGTTGAAAAGTTGATGGTTTTTGCATTTTTTGTAAAAGTTTTTGTTTCCAAGCATTTCTTGTTCATTTTGCTTTGAGTCTTTACACACCATCAGTTTCACCTTCATACCTTGTGATGTAAAAAATCCCATTAAAAGCAACGCTAATTAAAAACTATTAGACTTTTTGTTTGTAGGGTTCATACACTAGCTCAGGACTAGGGCCTTGGAATAGGGTGGAGAGTAAATTCTCCAAGGCCACTCAAACCAAACATTGGAGTCTGTCATAGGGAGTGTAGAAGTCCAGTTACGGAAATTTATCCGAGACCCCCCTCTAACACAGGGGCTAAACACGAGGTCGCATAAGGAAAGGTAGCGGAGATAACCCCTCCAAAGCTGGACCAAGCGTAGTGGAGAACACATATCGAGGATTTGTTGAGGGATTCCATCGCTTGCATTTGCCACGGAGCTTCGTGGGTCTCGAATCCATTCGAGGTCCTCAGTTGTCTTCCGTACCATTTGCTCTCGATACCCTTGACAGGTTTCGGGCTTGATACCCTATTCATTGTGGTCTACCCGACTATCGACTGTACCCGCCTGGTGACTGTTCACGTGTTGGCAAACTAGTTGCCAATCTTTTCTAGGGACATACAC